>JZKD02S1984287.1:1271274-1282854 GCA_000966675.3 Picea glauca
TAATTCTCCCAAATTCTATAGGAAAAAATTATTTTACCTTAAAAATAGCCAAAATTTTATACAAAATTTATAAAATCCTTATAAATTTGAATATTTTTACAAAAAAATCGCCAAACATTGTATAGTTGGCATATTAAGGACTAGTAAGATTTGCCAAGGTTCCTACTGTTGTCGCAAGAGTTGGTTCTAGGCTGTAATAGAGCCAAGCCTTAGCACATTTTAAATGAAAAAATAAGTTATCACTCAGAAATTGATTTGGGTTGCGTGCAAGTAAATTCCAAGATAACCACGAACCACTTTTGATTAGAATCTTCCCCTTCCAACCTGAGAGGGATCTCTCAAATATATGTCATGATAGGATATCCAATAAGCTTAACAACGGGCAGATCTGTGAGTAACAAAATGTTTTGAGGTTTTTAGGGTTGATGGGTTGCACTGGGAGGTAGTCCATTGGGCATGGATTCAAATGATCAAGAAAATAACAAGAGTGTTTTGGCAATGGAAATCCATGGAGCAGAGGCGAGATAGAAGCTGATTACAAAGAGAAGGATTTATAAAAGTATGGAAGCAAAATAAAGAGAAAACATATCAATACACAAGGAGCACTTAGCGATGAGTGAATTCTAAGAATAAATCAGTGGAAAGAGATGGTTGGGATAGAGAATCTAGCAAAGGATGAATTATGAACCTTGATCTCTGCAAGAAACAAACTATAACCAGTCTGCAACAGAGCATCTAACAGAGGATGAATTCTATTACAAAACAGTTACAAATCGAGAAGAAAAGATAGATGGAGTGATATTGAAACTAAGAAAATGGACAAACTCTACAAGCAACATCACAAGAATCTCTGATATGGATAAAACATGCTTCTACAATCTTTTATTAAACTGGAAATGAAAGCTACAACCCAGTAGTACTACTCCTGTGTCTTTCCCCCCCTTTCTTCTTCAAGAAGATACAATAATATAGGTCTTCTTTCAAATAACCAAAAAAAGTTTCGAATTAAAAAATAAACCCCTCTTGAAATGAACAGGTATCTCATGTAGTTATTGAGGTAGAAATCCTCCCAAAAGATGACAATAATTACCATCAATTTCAAAAACTTTCTGCCATAGAAATTGGGCCAAATTATTGAAAAATGGGGTTGCGGTTATGGTTCTGTATCTCTCGAATCATGATAGTTGCGTATAAACTGAAAGAGGTTTTTGCTCATCTATTTTTTTTGAGAAACAACCTCTCTCAGTTCCTTGAGATCCGCTTCCATTTTCCCCAGATCTGCATTTTACAAACATGCGTCAAAACAGGAAGATATGAGATATGAAAATTAGGGCTCGGAGATGGATTATATTATACCAGTATCTGAAACCTGTAGGAAAAATGAGAGAGGCTATTGATCTTTGATTTGTTATGAAAAACATCCTCTGAACTTTTCTCAAAATTATCCTCCAGTCGCTCAGAATCATCATTTGAAAATGATGACTCAACATAGTAAAAAATGGCATATCTATGAAAACAAACCTCACCTTTTAGGAGAATTTTGACTGACTTCCCAAGATCTAAATGAAATTCTGAAGACACCACTAGAAATATTAGGATCTGTAGATTTTGATCGACTATTTGAATGCGGAAAATGGCCTCTCTAAGGCTAATAAACATGTTTTTTTCCCAAGGTAGTTGTTTGCATATGAAAAATCTGCGATTTTTGTGGCTAACAGGTCGAAAACAAGGGTATCTTAGCTGCCAAAAGCCTTGGATTTCGATGGCTAACAATGCTATTTTAGAGTGTCGTAAGCCATTGAAAATCCAAAAACCCCGATTTCAAGTTTTGGGTTTCGGGAAAATGGGCAATGGTCAAAATCTTTATGTCGGCCAAAAACCCGACTGCCGAAAACCCGAAATGGTGATGTGGCAATTTGGTAAAGCCTTATTATAGAGATTTTATGTTGTTTATTGCATTCTTTTCGTGCCTACTCATGAGATATTGAACCATGTGGGTTGATGTGTGGTGCTTGAATGCTTGGTCTCGGCCAATACACTTTCGACAACTAATGGTATATGAAACCTGAGATTTAAGCTACCGAAAGTCTGCACTTTTGGTAGCTAAACACTATAAATTTTTTCCTCCTAAGATACCGAAAGCAAAAATTTCAATATTTGTTCCAACATAGGCTCCATCTGGGGATGGTTCTTTCTTGTAAAGCGCCAAGAACAATAGACCACGTGCCTTCATCCATTGGGCAACCCAAAATCATCCTTATCAAACTCTGAAACCCTGTCACTTTACTTGTATCTTTTTGAAATAAAAACTTCTTATTCATTCATTGGGTTATGGAGTTGTAATGCTTTAAAACAAAACCATACTGGATTAAAAAATGAACAGAAAACATATTGAAAACTACCACTGTAATCTAATGCTCAAAGTCAAGCTTATTTATATACATCACCTACTCAAAATTCCCATTGAATCAAATGATATGAAAATGCCAGTGAAGCCAGTCCAATAATTGTCTACTTATTTGAAATTTGCTCACACTTTCTTTGAGCAGGCTGAAAAAGGAAACTGACAACTCCCATCTGACCTGTTGTTGATCATGAATTTTCAAAATTTTCATCGATTCTTGTGACAAAATATCGATGACATAGCATACTCCATTAAATGAATCTAAAAGGTCAACAAAAGGATCATGAAAAAATGCATGGTCTTGAGATTTTAAATAACAAGATTCATCAAAGACTATTGTGTGCTACAATTTATTTTGCTCAGGATCATCCTCAAAGAGGATATCCAAACACCCTTCATATGATATGACATATGTCAGAAGACCATCATTCCTCCATGAAAAACCTGCAGCCAATTGTTCTAGAGAAACAATATTATAATCATCAGTGTACTCATCATATTTAGGTTCAGCAGATGACTCAAGAGTGTCACAAATGATCAGAATCTTGACTGTGGATTCCTCAAGCATGGGAAATTCTGGTTCTTTATCTAGCATGATGTCTATCTCAGATTCATACTCCTTCAAATCACAGTCTAAAGCATCCTTGAGAAACAAACTTCCTTCAATACTGTTAAACATGACAACCACATCTTTTTCATGAAACAAAATAGAGTCTACAAGCTGATCTCCTGGCAGGAAATCATCATCATAAATAGGTTCACTAACTTCCTGTAAAGTTCCATCAAACACATGACTGTCATCATTTAAAAATAGATTTACATTTTCAGAAATGGAAGAAGTTTGACACTCATATCCAGGACTGTGTGAAAGTTGCAAATCTATGTGAGTAGGGGCTGTAACATAGTTGTTCAAGGGAAAATCTATCTCTTCTTTTGTTAAAGGAGGAGGTGGTATGTGTAATTTCTAGATCAAGCAACTATTGTTTGCTTTCTCTTCTGCAGGTTGACCATGATACTGAATATATTCTTCTTGAATATGATCACAAGAGATATCATATCCTGTTTCTTTATCAGCCAACTCTTCGTCATGCTAGTCACCTTCATCGACTTGAGAAATTTATGATATTCCTTCCTCCTCTTCAAGAACATTAGTTTGATCTTGTTGTCTTATGAATTTTATATTACAACAATCTTCAAAAAGTATTTCAGCTGAATAGATTCTTTTACAATATTGATGAAAAAGGATGTGAAAATCTTTAAATGAAGGAATACTGGAATGGGGTAAAGATTTATACCAAATCATAGCATCTTTTTCCAATGAAAACATAAAAAAATTCATGAGGACATCGTCATGGTGTATATTTAATTCATCCATGAGCTTGTGGAATTCAAACAAGTGTTGAGTAGGATTGTCGTCCGCGTATTCACCAAATTTAGGAAGGAAATCTTCCCAAACTTTAATGTCTGGAACAATGTTTGGAAAACCATAAACATTTGTAAAGTCCAGAGGAGAAAACCTTGCAACAATCTGAGCAACAAATGAATTCGACATTTTGAGACCAGTGGAGTCACCAGTGAAATCATGTAGAGTCTATGAACCAAGGAGTTGTCAATTGAATGATCACAACCAATTTAATGCCTATCCCTTGTTCACTATCAAGAGATAGATATGAACTTTTTCATATCCCAAGGAAGATAATTTCATCCTCCGTCCCCGGTAACAGCGCCAGAAAATGTTGTAGCAAGAGTTGGTTCTAGGTTGTAATAGAGACCTTAGCACATTTTAAATGAAAAAATAAGTTATCACTTAGAACTTGATTTGGGTTGCGTGCAAGTAAATTCCAAGATAACCATGAACCACTTTTGATTAGAAGATACCCCTTCCAACCCGAGAGGGATCTCTCAAATATATGTCACGATCAGATATCCAATAAGCTTAACAACGGGTAGATCTATGAGTAACATTTTTTTTTTAGGTTTTTAGGGTTGATGGGTTGGACTAGGAGGTATTCCATTGGGCAAGGATTCAAATGATCAAGAAAATAGAAAGAGTGTTTCGTCAATGGAAATCCATGGAGCAAAGGCGAGATAGAAGCTGATTACAAAGAGAAGGATTTATAAAAGTATGGCAGCAGAATAAAGAGAAAACATATCAATACACAAGGAGCACTTAGCGATGAGTGAATTCCAAGCATAAATCAATGGAAAGAGATGGTTGGGACATAGCATCTAGCAAAGGATGAATTCTGAACCTTGATCTCTGCAAGAAACAACTTATAACTAGTCTGCAACAGAGCATCTAACAGAGGATGAATTCTGTTACAAAACCATTACAAATCGAGAAGAAAAGATAGATGGAGTGGTATTGAAACTAAGAAAATGGACAAACTCTGCAAGAAACATCACAAGAATCCCTGATATGGATAAAACATGTTTCTGCAATCTTTTATTAAACTGAAAATGAAAGCTACAACCTAGGAGTACTACTCTTGTGTCTTTCCCCCCCATTCTTCTTGAAGAAGATACAATAATATAGGTCTTCTTTCGAATAACCGAAAAACGATTCGAATTAAAAAATAAATCCCTCTTGAAATGAATAGGTATCTCATGTAGGTATTGAGGTCGAAATCCTCCCAAAATATAACAACAGTTACAATCAATTTCATAAACTTTTTGCCATAGAAAATGGGCCAAATAGTTGAAAAATGGGACTGAGGTTATGTTTTTGTATCTCTTCAATCATGATAGCTGTGTATAAAATGAAAGATATTTTTGTTCATGTGTTTTTCCTGAGAAACAACCTCTCTCATTTCCCTGAGATCTGTTTCCATTTCCCCAGATCTGCATTTTACAAACATGTGTCAAAACAAGAAGATATGAGATCCAAAAATTATCGCTCGGAGATGGATTATATTCTCCCAATCTGTGACACCTATAGGAAAATTGAGAGAGGCTATTGATATTTTATGTGTTATGCAAAAACTCCTCCTACCATTTCTCAAAATGATCCTCTAGTCCCTCAGAAACATCATTTGAAAATGATGACTCAACACAGTAAAAAATGCCATATTTCTAAAAACAAACCTCACCTTTCGAGGGACATTTGATTGCCTTCCCAAGCTCCAAATGAAATTATTAAGACACCACTGGAAATATTAGGATCTGTATATGTCAATCAACTATTAGAACACAAAAAATGGCCTCTCCAAGGTTGAGAAAAATGGTTTTTTCCCAAGGCAGTTGTTTGCATATGAAAATTCTGTGATTTCGGTTGCTAACAAACCGAAAACAAGGGTATCTTAGCTACTGAAAGTCTTGGATTTCAGTGGATAAAAGTGAAATTTCAGAGCTCCGTAAGCCACCGAAAGTCTTGAAACTTCGATTTTAGGTTTCAAGTTTTGGGAAAACCGGTAGTGGTCAAAATCTTTATGTCGGCCAAACCCCCGACTTCTGAAAACCCGAAATGGTGACATGGCATTTTGGTAAAGCCTTATTATATAGATTTTATGTCATTTATTACATTCTTTTCACACATACTCATGAGCTCTTCCTCCATGTGGCTTGATGCATGGCACTTGAACGCTTGGTCTCGACCGATACACTTTCGGCAGCTAATGGCATATGAAACCTGAGATTTAAGCTACTGAAAGTCTACACTTTCAGTAGCTAAACACTATAAATTTTTCCTCCTAAGCTACCAAAAGCAAAAATTTCAATATTTGTTCCAACACCTACATTTTAAAATAATTTTTCATCCTTAAAATCATGCCTGGGGCCTAAGAGTACCCTGGGGAAACTGGAGGATTGGCTTGAAATTGTTGGATTAGATGTGAAATTTTGGGATCTTGTAACCATTCTTGGTGAAGAACTTGGAACCAATCTGGTACAATAAAGGAGAGGGAAAAAAGGGTCCCTTCATATTCATATTTTCTTGAAAGAGCATTAGCAACCACATTGCATTTTGATTTCTTGTAAATGATCTCATAATCATATCCAAATAGCTTAGTCACCTATTTTTGTTACTCTAGGGATGAAGGGTGTTGCTCCAGAAAATACTCGAGGCTCTGATGATCTGTCTTAATTTGGAATGATTTCCCTAATAGATAAGGGCACTAGAGGTCCACTGCATGCATAATAGCCAACATTTCCTTTTCATACATTGATTGGCCCAAATGTTTCTCTTACATGTTTTTACTGGTAAAGGCCAAAGGCTGACCATATTGCATAAGGACTGCTCCAAATCCTCTCCCGTGTTAGTCACCATTAATCTTTTTTTGTGTGAAATCAAGATTTCAGAATCTAGCGGGACACTAAACCGGTTTGGAAGCCTGATAAACTAGGAAAGGGGATAAATATTGATAGGGAAGGGATATATATGGTAGGAGCGCTAAGATGACCGTGTTCGACACATCGTGGATTGTTAGTTCTCAATATCACCGACCTAGAATTCTTTCAGGGGGAGAAGTTGTGTGGGTATTAATTTTGGAGAGCGGTTTCAAAATTTAAACCACGGTTTTCTCTTGGGGTTACGTGATATCACCAAGTGCATTTCGGGATGAAAAGAGGGTCGTCTCAAATCACTTCCTCACACCCCTAAAAAGTGGAAAATTATAAAAGGGCATTTTGTCATTAATTTTATGTTATTTTGAATGATGGACCATTAAAACCTTGGCATGACCACCATCTTTCACCTGCAGCTCAACACTACACCAACTGCATGCCATTGTCGCTCGTTTTTAGGTATTTTTCATCACAAACATGGATCCTATCATAACATCAATAACAAAACAAGATCCCGTCACAAATGAATAATCCCTAATTGAATGAGATTCAGATGTTGTTTAAACCAAAATCAATATTTCCCCTATCTATGTGTCTGGAAGCAACCTGTCCAATAAATTAGGAATATGTATACCATTCCTTGAATCATTCCAGGCCACCATAGTCCCTTATGCTGAGGAAATTTCTTTCCCATTTCCAGAATTTATAAGTTGGTGCGCCGAACAATATTCCCATGAAGAAAGAGTCGTTGTGAATAAATGAGGGTCTGAGGTCTTGTGTAGAGTACAAATTCTGTCATTTCGAGAGTCCCTCAATATACCATAGTCTCTTTCTGCAATTTCATAACCTTTCAATGAAGAGAAGTTGATTAGGGTATATAGAGAATTTCCATCAGAGGTCCGAGATCTGTTTTTACAGACAATTGTCAAACCTGAACATTTTTCATAGGGTCTGTCTTTGCCAATGAATGTGAATATAATGGTCATTGAAGTCCAATGGGTTTGCTCCTTATTGAGTCAATTTTTAGGTCTAGACAATGAAAAATATCTAGTTGAAGTCATGCTTGATTTCCTTTTAACCTTTTTAAAGTCAGATTCTGGTATGTCAGCCCGTATTATCTTTGAGAATTTCCTAGATGATAATATCCATAAACAACTAGTGGATTTTCACTCTCTAAGACATTTTCGATACTACACCTATCTGTTGAGAATTTTCCTTGAAACCAGCAAGAGAGAATTCCCTGAAGCAACATTTGTGTCAAATGAATGAAAAAGGATACATTACTTATCTTCATCAACAAAGTTCTGTCCAGAGTTTATAGTTGATTTTCAACACCATCCTGCCTAGAGTTTTGGATGACATGGGGAGCTATCTATTGAAATTACTAACACAACTGACGGGGGGGGGTGAATCATCTGTCTTTTAGATTAAACAATATTAACTCTATTAAAATATTCATAATATTTCTTCAAGTGATCATCAACAATATACAACATATGGACAGTAAAAGTAAAAAGCATCAGTCACATAAGGTATACACAGAGACAGATTTTCATGAGGAAAACCATAAAGGGAGAAAACCTCTTCTTCTTCGAAATGATAGGCAGTATTTTAGGTTCTATACATCATCTCTAATTGAGAACCAACTCAATGTGAGGCTGCTACCTCTGTTTTACAAGCTGCAACTTATTTGAGAGCACCAACTCTCTGGTTTCTCTAGCACCCACTAGAAGGAAGCATCAACTCCATGAATATTCCAGCACCAACTGAATGGAAGCACCAACTTCCTTAATGTTCCAGCACCAACTGGATGGAAGCACCAACTTCCAGTTACACAGGCTCCAACCTGTATAACAGAGAACACTTTTTCTCCCTTGCACCACCCTGCCACCCTAGTTTCTCTAGCTGCAACCAGATGGAAGCTACAACTTCATGTGTTCAAGCTCCCACTTGAACCTTTGAGGAAAAAAATATTCCCAAGCACCTCCCAACCTCCCTAATGTATTAATGAATGAATACATAGATAACTACACAGATAAATCAATTCTTACCACTCTTTCTCCATTCTGTAAGTCTGATCTTCTACAAACTATTCTACAATTCTTCTCTTCCTTTGTCTGTTCAGCAGGTTTGCTCTGCATCAATTTTTTCTGTCATTATGCTCTGCTTCAACTTACTCTGTTATTATTCTCTACCTCCTAATTTCACTCTGCACATATGATCAATTTCATACTGCGTATCCTCTCCTTTCCCTTTCTTACAGTTTCATTCTTTTTCATCCAAAACAACCAACCTTTCACATTCTGTCTCATTTTCTTTTATACACACTTCCCTGACGGTTCCACTTCACATTTCTTTAGGAAAAACAAGGACAACTGTCCTAGCAACTGAAACGCTAACTGATTCTCAATCATGAGTCTGTTTCTTTTAACAGATTCGTAACAGAGGAGTTAACTGTGAGAGGGAACAATAACCCTCTGATCACAATCAAGTTTATCCACACCATTGGATGAACTTTATTAATATTCCCTTTAAATTGGATTTCAACATTCCTTATGTTCAATGTTATTTTCACTTACAAATCTTGATCCACAAAATTCTGTAAAGCAATCAGATCAACGATCCAGATCATATTTAGATCTGACGGTTCACGGGATTTCACTCATCGCGATTTCGACACTCTGGACGTTCGATGTTTTTGTCACTTCAGATTCCTGATCCTCGACACTCTGTTAAGAATTCAGATCAACGGTCCATATCACATCTCTATTCAATGGCTGCAATTAAGTCGTGATTTCACATATCACGAAATTAGGATTCCTGATGTTAAAAAACTTTGACATCTCCAACTCTTGATCCCCGAAACTCCGAAAAGGTGTCCATCTACTGACGTCACACGTGGATTGACATGTGTTGAATAATTCCATGTGTCACTCTGATTCGTGACTTACATGTGCTTGAAATTTTGAATCAGTCTAACACTTGTCATTACCTGGTTGTGACACGTGTTCCTAGATGACATGGTCTGCTAATGTGAGTCGGGTTGATGGTTCATATGTGATTCTGATTTGACGGCTCAGATTACGTCGGGATTTTGCATATCGAGAAATCAGGATTCCTGTTGCATTGTTTCTTTGACATTTCCAACACGCGATCCTCGAAACTTCGATCAATGGTTCAGATGTGATCTTCATTTGACGGCTTAGATTACGTCGGGATTTTTCATATCGAGAAATCGAGATTCCTGTTGCATTTTTTCTTTGACATTTACAACACGTGATTCTCGAAACTCCGATCAATGGTTTAGATGTCATCTTGATTTGACAACTCAGATTATGCAGAGATTTTTCATATCGAGAAATCGGGATTCCTGTTGCATTGTTTCTTTGAAATTTCCAACACGCGATTCTCAAAACTCTGATCAACGGTTCAGATGTGATCTTGATTTGACGACTCAGATTATGCCAAGATTTTTCATATTGCGATGACGCTCACTTCTCCTTGCACTTTAAAGAATGTGCAGGTTCTTCTTGATCTAATAATGGTCGGGTCCTGCACTTGGATCTAACATCTGAGATCTGTCCTCCTTTTTAGTGCACTCTTCTTGTCTTCATTCAGATCTGATGGCCATCGGGAATTCAGAAAGAGATATAATGAACACAGTTGATGCTCTTCCCCAATTATCACTACTTCACAGATCATCACTGCTATACTCAAGCCATCACCACTACTGTACTTGCCATCAATGACAAGTATACGCTACCTGTAAATATGTTGTAAATATGATAACAATCCTCTGTACATTCTTCCTGTACTCATGCCATTCATTGTCTGTTACATTACATATTTTCCAACAATATCCCCCTTTGGCATTGATGGAAATACAGGCACCCACATGCATTCAGACTCGACTCCGGTCTCGACTCTCCTCCCAGACTCTTTTCTCCCCCTTTGACATCAATGTCAAAGAAGAGACATTTTTCTTCTGATCTGTTACAAAACATACTCCCCCTGTCTCCTATAAACATCTTAGAAATACACTATATATTCAATAAGTACTCCCCCTGACCAGGTGAACAAATTAGACACAGGAGATTATAACCCCCAACTTTTGACGAAGGTATCCGAAAGGGGTCGCTGCTAATGGTTTAGTAAAGATATCAACAATCTATTCTGTAGAAGATATATAATTCAGTTGAACAATTCTGTTTGTAACTTGTTCTCTAAGAAAATGGTACTTGATTGGAATATGCTTAGTCTTGGAATGAAGAACAGGATTCTTGGAAACACTAATGGCACTTGTGTTATCACAATGAATTGGAATGGGATTAGTGTAATGTACCTTTAGATCTGCAAGAGTTTGTATCATCCATAAAATTTGTATGCAACAAGTAGTAGCAGCAATGTATTCTTCCTCTGTAGTGGATAGTGAAATGGATCCTTGCTTTTTACTAAGCCATGCAACTAATGAGTCACCTAGAAAAAATGCTCCTCCACTGGTGCTTTTTCTCTCATCAACACAGTTTGCCCAGTCTGCATCTGAATAAGCAGTTAACTGGAAATTTTGATTTCTAGGATACCACAGACCATAATTCATTGTTCTCTTCAAGTATTTAAATATCCTTTTGATAGCTACCAAATGACTTTGTTTAGGAGCAGACTGAAAATGAACTACCATTCCAACAACCTGCATTATATCAGGACAGGATGCTGTGATGTACATAATACTTCCTATCATAGAGCGATATATTCTTTGATCAACATCAAGTGAGATATCATCTTTACTCAACTTGCAACCAATCACCATAGGTGTGCTAACTGTAGAGGAATCTTCCATCTGAAATTTCTTCAACATCTCTTTCAAATATTTTTCTTGAGAAATAAAAATTCCTGCA
>JZKD02S1984287.1:1286491-1321798 GCA_000966675.3 Picea glauca
GGGGGGGGGTGAATCAGTTGTCTTTGAGCTTAAACAATATTAAATCTATTAAAATATTCATAATATTTCTTCAAGTGATCATCAACAATATACAACATATGGACAGTAAAAGTAAAAAGCATCAGTCACATAAGGTATACACAGAGACAGATATTCACGAGAAAACCCATAAAGGGAGAAAACCTCTTCTTCTTCGAAATGATAGGCAGTATTTTAGGTTTTGTACATCATCTCTAATTGAGCACCAACTCAATGTGAAGCTGCTACCTCTATTTTACAAGCTGCAACTTGTTTGAGAGCACCAACTCTCTGGTTTCTCTAGCACCCACTAGAAGGAAGCATCAACTCCATGAATATTCCAGCACCAACTGGATGGAAGCACCAACTTCCTTAATGTTCCAGCACCAACTGGATGGAAGCACCAACTTCCAGTTACATAGGCTCCAACCTGTATAACAGAGAACACTTGTTCTCCCTTGCACCACCCTGCCACCCTAGTTTCTCTGGCTGTGACCAGATGGAAGCTACAACTTCCTGTGTTCAAGATCCCACTTGAACCTCTGAGGACAACCATACTCCGAAGCACCTCCCAACCTCCCTAATGTATTAATGAATGAATACATAGATAACTACACAGATAAATCAATTCTTACCACTCTTGCTCTGTTCTGTAAGTCTGATCTTCTACAAACTGTTCTGCAATTCTTCTCTTCCTCTGTCTGTTCAGCAGGTTTTCTCTGCATCAACTTTTTCTGTCATTCTGCTCTGCTTCAAATTACTCTATTATTCTACTCTGTCTCCTAATTTCACTCTGCACATATGCTCAATTTCATACTGCGCATCCTCTCCTTTCCCTTTCTTACAGTTTCATTCTTTTTCATCCAGAACAACCAACCTTTCACATTCTGTCTCATTTTCTTTTATACACACTTCCCCGATGGTTCCACTTCGTATTTCCTTAGGCAAAACAAGGACAACTGTCCTAGCAACTGAAATGCTAACTGATTCTCAATCATGAGTCCATTTCTTTTAACAGATTTGTAACAAAGAAGTTAACTGTGAGAGGGAGCAGTAACCCTCCGATCACAATCAAGTTTATCCGCACCATTGGATGAACTTTATTAATCTTCCCTTTAAATCGGATTTCGACATTCCTTATGTTCAATGTTATTTTCACTTACAAATCCCGATACACAAAATTCCGTAAAGCAGTCAGATCAATGATCTAGATCATATTTAGATCTGACGGTTCAGATTAAGTCAGGATTTCACTCATCGCGATTTTGACACTCTAGACGTTCGATGTTTTTGTCACTTCAGATTCCCGATACTCGACACTCTGTAAAGAAGTAGGATCAACGATCCAGATCACATCTCTATTCAATGGCTTCGATTAAGTCGTGATTTCACATATCACGAAATCGGGATTCTTGATGTTAAAAAACTTTGACATCTCCAACTCTCGATCCCCAAAACTTTGACAAGGTGTCCATCTGCTGATGTCACACGTGGATTGACACATGTTGAATACTGCCACGTGTCACTCTAATTCGTGACTTACATGTGCCTGAAATGTTGAATCAGTCTGACACTTGTCATTACCTGGTTATGCCACGTGTTCCTAGCTGACATGGTCTGCTGACGTGAGTTGGGTCGACGATTTAGATGTGATCTTGATTTGACGTCTCAAATTACGTCGGGATTTTGCATATCGAGAAATCAAGATTCCTGTTGCATTGTTTCTTTGACATTTCCAACACGCGATCCTCGAAACTCTGATCAATGGTTTAGATGTGATCTTCATTTGACGGCTCAGATTATGCTGGGATTTTTCATATCGAGAAATAGGGATTCCTATTGCATTGTTTCTTTGACATTTCCAACACGCGATTCTCAAAACTCTGATCAACAGTTCAGATGTGATCTTGATTTGACGTCTCAGATTACGCCGGGATTTTTCATATTGAGAAATTAGGATTCCTGTTGCATTGTTTCTTTGACATTTCCAACACGCGATTCTCGAAACTCCGATCAACGGTTCAGATGTGATCTTGATTTGACGGCTCAGATTACGTTGGGATTTTTCATATTGCGATTACACTCACTTCTCCTTTCACTTTAAAGAATGTGTAGGTTCTTCTTAATCTAATGATGGTCGGGTCCTGCACTTGGATCTAACGTCTGAGATCTGTCCTCCTTTTCAGTGCACTCTTCTTGTCTTCATTCAGATCTGACGGCCATCAGGAATTCAGAAAGAGATCTAACGAACACAGTTGATTCTCTTCCCCGATTATCACTGGTCGGCAGATCATTGCTGCTATACTCAAGCCATCACCACTACTGTACTTGCCATCAATGACAAGTATATGCTTCCTATAAATATGCTATAAATATGCTAACAATCCTCTGTACATTCTTCCTGTACTCATGCCATTCTTTGTCTGTTACATTACATATCTTCCAACACTATCTACATCCAAATCCATAGAACATAGTGGGGGATTGGGTACTATTCATGCACTCAACAATAATTTGGGTTTATGGTTGTCATGAATCCCCTTACCTATTGCCCATTTTTTTGACCCCTAGAATATTTTCCCTTGAATTCATTAGGTAAAGAATTATATCCGAGACAGAGCATTTCCTGAAATTGCACAAAGCCTCCAACCTCAAGTTCCCTCATTGGCCCCTTCATTGTCAAAGCTAGATCATATTTATCTCAAGTTCAAGCAAAGATCAAAGGGTTTGGTTTTGCACAGTTACAGGGAAGAAGGTATGATCCGCACCAAATAATATCCAAGAGAATATTGATGAACAAATAGGTCCCTTATGAGAATGAATAGGTTGAGGGTTTTGATAAGCTAGAAAATTTAGAATTTTGTGTTGATATGGAAGAAATGTTGCAGCAAATGAAAACACAACAAGTGGAGGAAACCATGCAACAAAGTCAAACACAACAAGATTCTCATAAACTTATAATCAAATCCCCTAAGATAAGTGTTTATAGAAAGAGAACAAGTTTAGAGGCCATGGGCATCAATGATTAACAAACTGCTCCTAAGAAGATGAAAGTTTCATAGCCAACATATATTGTGGATTTAGAAAAAGAAGAGTCCAGAGAATAAGTAAATCTAGATATGGTGGAAAGTGGTACCAACACTGTAGAGATCGAAAAGGAAAGTAAAATCCAAAGTGAAGGTAGCTCAAGAACCTTTAGCAACAAGAAATATATCTTTGATAAAACATCTGAGGCAATTTATCAATCTAGAGAATATTTGGTAAAACAGTATGTTGAGAAGGGTAATATAGCTCTGGGTGAGATGAGGGATTTAGTCCTTGAAGTGGGAAAGATTTCCCAGCACAAATATTCTATGTTCACAGTAAGGGATATTGAAAAGAGGACCTTTAACATTACATTTGCAGATGAAGACAAAGTCTTTGAGATAAATATAAGATATGACAACATCAATGCTCCAGACAAGGTCAAATTCCATAAGCATACCAGTGATATGTTGTATTCTGATTACTTGAGTTTAAGATTGAAAAATAAAAAACTATCATCCTATGCAATGAAATTAGAAGGATAGTTGAGGCAGGAAAAGACATCCAACATAGCTTGGCAGGCTCAGGTCAAGAGGTTGGAATCTGAAGGCCCCTAAGGGTTGAAATCCTCATTGGATGAGAAAGACAAATTAATTCAAAGTTTGAAGAAGAAATTGAAAATGCCTACCACAGAGAATCCACATAAAGTAGAATTAGTTTCTCTACAATAAGAAAATGAAACACTTCACCAAGAAACATTGGACTACAAAGCTAGGGTGTTGCAGTTGGAACGAGAAAAGGTGAAATGGTCACAAGAGAAGACAAAATTTCAAAACAAGGATGTATTTGGAGCTCTTGCTACAGGAGTTGGGTCAAACACTAAAGGACTTGTCTAGTCTATGTCACAAGTTGGCTTGAAAGAAGGAGAAATCAAAGGGATGAAAGGAAGCATAGATAAATTGAAGCATGAATTGTCGGAAAAGGATGAAAGAATATCTCAATTTCAAAAGGAGAATGAAGTTTTTCAAGAAAGAATAGATAAATTGAATATGATGTTAAGAGGCAAAGGTCTATTGCAAGGGGCCAAGCATATCATCTGGGACTCTATAGATGTTGAAGCTGCCAAGTTCAGATCATATTTGAATTTCATTAATGATAAATACAATATAGCCATCATAGCCAGAAGCAGGTGCACTATTGTGAATGGAACTTTACCAAAGAAACCATCATAATGGGCCCATAATACCATAAATATACTCAACATTGTTACAACTGTAGACCTTCAAACTATTGGGGTTAAAGACATAACTACATTTATTATCTGGTCCATGAGGGTTATTGCTAAACATAACTTGTTGAAATCAGTCCAAACCAAGGCAACACAGATGGAATAGAGTGTACATGAGTTCAAGGATTTGTTTGAGGAATTGTTTACCAAATACCTTCCACCATTTTGGGATGGAAAGGGAAATTTTTTTGACTAGGAAGAATACAATGCTCATTTGACTTAGTTCACAATGGATCATTCCAATTTCGAAACCCTGGAGGAAAATCTGAAAGAAGCTACTTTAGTTGAGCATCTAATTACAGATTTTGAAATCCTGAATCATTTCAAAACAGTTAAGTTGGGACTTCCAGTCATGTCATATGCTTCTTGCATTGACTTGTATATTCTGATAAAAGAAATGACATATTATGATATTCCTTCTGACTTGCAATGGAAGGAAATAATCAGGTTGGGTAAGACAAAATGTAGTTTTCCAGGGCCTAGTAGATGATGTCCAGATGTCACTAAAGATGGTAGATCACATGGAATACCAAAGAAAAACAAGTGGAGAAATAAGGAACTGAAACACCAGAAAAGCCATAATCCAGATCAATAAATGTTTCTTGTTGATCATTGTAATCAGTTTCAAAACCAAAACGTTTCATTTTAATCATTGTAATCAGTTTCAAAATCGAAACGTTTCTTTGTAATCATTGTAATCAGTTTCAAACTGAAGGAGCTTAGCTTGTATAAATATTAGGAGTTCTAAATGTATTAAGGGTGGGAATAAGTGCAAGGGCATGATTTTAGTTATTTGGAACTTGAATGTAATTTTCTGAAGGTGAATAGAATGCACATGCAGATGTCGTAAATTTTCCATGAAAAGATTCTAATGGTGGTGGTCTGAGTTTCGTCTTCTCTCTTCGTATGTATTTCTTGTGCGCTTGAATTTATTTTTCACTTTATTATGTTTAAATTGGATAGTTAAATGCCTAGAATTCATCTTGTGATGCTCTCGGCTTAAGAAATTTAAACTATGTTAATTTTTTCCTAACTAATTGAGAATCCATTTTATTTAATGTTCTAATGCACTTATATGTTTTTTCCTTTCTTATTACACTTTGAAAATTACAATTTATAACTCAAATTTATCGCCTCATTTATCATTTGTCCTATGGATAATTCTACCGACCATTCAATGCTTCCATTAGTTTCATAAGAATGAATCCATAGCCCTAAGTGTCCCTCCTCTTCCTTGCCAACATAATTATAAAAAACCCTTCAAAGAAACAAAACCTAGCCAGTAATTTGTTAAAGAAAAATCATCTATTAAAGACCAAGTGACATGAGAGAGCCCTCTCAGAGCTGAGAAGGATAGTACCCAATTCTAAAGTGGTTTGTAGGTTACCTCTGTCATTTTTTTATTATCAAACGAACAAATTTATAGAGTGCTAACATCCTAGAAGCATCACATTCCAGGACAAAGGTCTTTATGAAGTCAGGAAGGGCCAGGAAAAGAGTGGTGCACATATCCACTTTCAAGGATTGAAAGTCCTAATCAACTGCAGGAGTCCAAGTGAAAGAATCATTTTTAAAGAGAGCAGTGAGAGGCATCACAATATTTCCATAATTCTTAAAAAACTTGTGATAATAGCATGTTAAGACCATAAAACCACACAATATTTTGAGAGTCTTGGGGTGAGGCCACCTGCACAGCTTCAATCTTATTAGGATCCACCCCGACACCTATCTTTCCAACTATATGACCCAAGTAATCGACTTTCAAGGCTCCAAAATCACATTTAGATTGTTTGAGGAAAATTTGGTACTAAGAGAGTAGATGGAGAAATCAATCCACATGAGCAAGATAGGATGTCTAGGTTTTACTATAGATGAGAATATCATCAAAGAAAACTAAGAAAAAATGATGAAGAAAATGAAGGAGGACATGATTCATGAGGATTTATAAAGTGGAGGGAGCATTACACAAGTCAAAGGGCATGACCAAGAACTCATTTTGGCCCTCATGAGCTTGAAATTCATTCTTAGGGATGTCGTCCTCTTTCATACATATCTGGTGGTAGCCAGAACAAATATCAAGTTTAACAAAGAACTGGGCACCACTTAATTCATCCAAGATATCTTCAATGACATGAATGGGAAATTTTTCTTTGATGGTGAGTTTATTGAGGGTGCAAAAGTAAGGACACATGCACCAAGATACTTCTTCCTTAATTACCATGACCAAAAGAGAACAATGGGGGCTAGTACTAGGATTGATAACGCCTGCGACAAGCAATTATTGAACAATTTTCTCAAATTCATTTTTTTGGGCAAAGGGTTGATGATAGGGACAAAAATTGGGAGGAATGTTGTTGGGGACAAGGGTAATGGAATGATCATGAACACCATGAGAAGGAGTTAGTCCCTGGGGAGTGTAAAAAATAGCTTGATGTTTGGAGAGGATGGATTGGATGTCAGGAAGCATAGAGGGTGTCTCAGTGGCATGAGTGGAATGGAGTTGTGCAATAATTCAAGAATGACCTTTTTTGAGGATATTTTCCATGCGATGGGAACTGATTATATCAGGGGAACCTGTTGTGATTCCTTGGAACTTATACTGTTGGCCCTCCTAGTTGAATTGCATGGTTAATTCCTTCAAATCCACGAGAATGGGGCCCATAGTCCTTAGCCATTTCAGACCCAACATAATATCACAATGACCCTTGTCAATAGAAAACATATGATATTTCATGTGGTACTGACCAATTTGGAGATGCACATTTTCATAATTCCACCCACATTTCATGGAGCCACCATTGGAAATCATGATTTGAAAGTTGTTTACTACTTGAATATAACAATTAGTTTCTTGGGTAATGCAGCGATGAATAAAATTATGGGTGCTTCCATTGTCAATGAGGATGATGACCTTCTGATGCTTAATGTAACCAATTATATTGAGGGTTTGAGAAGCAGAGAATCCAGTGAGAGCATTTAGAGAAATGATCATTTCAACTTCTAGAGGGTTATAAGTTTGATTCATGTCAGTGGGTTTAGGTGACTCAGCGACAAGAGGAGCCTAGACATGTTTTTCAGAAACATCCGTAGATATGGCCATAATTATTTTTTGTTCCTTACACTTGTGCCTAGCAAAATATTTGTCATCACAATTATAACAAATTTCCTTGAGTTAGTGTTAATCCATTTCTACCCTGGTCAATTTATAGATTTTTAGTGGAGTAGAAGGAGGAGTGGGAGTGACTGGTTTAGGGCGAGGAATGGAGGGTTTTCTAGTTTGAGAAGAGACAACTTGTTGTGCTTCCTTATCTATTTTAGTAGCTTCCACCCAAATTTGAGAGCGATACATGAGGACGTGGGAAAAAATATCATCCTTGAGGCCAATGATAAAGCATTCTCATAAAAAAAGCATCAGACATGCCCTCTGTGTGGAAATCTAGTCGCTCAAAATAAGTTATAAATTCTTCCATTGTGCCAGATTGTTTCAACTTTGTCAAACAACCTAAATGGTTGGCACCAATGTCAAAGAATTCATAAAGATCTGCAAAAAATTGTGTCCAAGCCACATATCCTTGGCATAATTTTTTTCTCCATTGCCACCATAGCTAATGTTCTTGATCTGGATGGAGAACACCATACCAAAGTTTGGCCAACTTGTTTGTAATTTCGTACAAAGAGAAATAATGTTCCATTTGATTTACCTAGCTGGTGGGATCTGAGCCATCAAATTTGTTCACATCCACACATGAAAGGTGTAGGTCATGCTAAAAGTGATGGGGATAAAATTTCTTGGAATTGGAGGAATTTTCACCTTCGAGGTGAAAAGGTGGGTCAGAGGAGGTAAGGTCTTAGGGATATTTAGCTTGGTTCATATCATTCTAGTGAAGGATGTAAGATGGGTAGAGAGATCAGGTTTCATGCTTTCCATTTTTGTGTCTATGGAGGAATGCATGTTTTTATTGATGGTGGAAATATTGGCACCGAATTGTCACAATTCCTGTTGGGTCTCTGTGAAATAAGAGAACAAGGAATTGAAGAAACATTCTAAATATTGGCTACGGGTGTGGGCCATAATGAAGTGGGAAAACCGAAAGGGACGGGTGGGACCACAAAAAAAATGAGTTATGGGTGAAGGGTATCATGGGGATCGGGGCGACAAGGGGAATCCAATGGGGTAAGGCCCAAATAAGGGGGTTGAAAGGGGTTTTGGTCCACGATAAAAACAATTTTTCTAAGAAATGATAGGTATGACTACAATCAGGGAGAAGAGAGGAATCCAATGGGATAGGGCTCAAATAATGGTGCCAACATGATCCAAATGTTTTTTTTTAACTCCTACGGAGTTATACTCTGATATGAAGAATACTGTAGTGTTAAAATGCTCAATGAAATGTGTAGTAATTTCTCAACCAGAATGCATGAGGAATAGTTTAACGATAATAGATCTTGTTTTTCTATTTTTTTTTCATCCCAAGGGTTAGGGTATTTAGGGTTTCTATAGACAAGGGATTTCCTTTTGATATATCTCTCTGATATATGTGTGAGGTCCAATAGTAGTACTCATCCCAATATCTTAGGGTACCAACTAAGGAGGCTAGACCATGCCCTTAGCCATACTACCCGACTACCTAGGTACTAGAGAGTATCTTTCTTAGTGTTGTTCTCGGTGGCACTATAACAGTCAGGCGGTCAATTGGTTTATCTATGGAGGGCTTCAGGATATCTAGGTTGATCTGTATACATATGTTGTCTGATGTGCTATCACTCAAAGGGGTACCAACATGGGTTACAAGGGTGGCCAACAATGTGTGCTTAAGTACCACTTGTAGTACCTGTGTGTATTCTTGCCCTATTGCAGATTTATGCATTGAACATCGAATCTCTGTAGCTTTAAGACATCATAATATGTATCTACCCTGAGAAAAATAACCCACAATTTTTTGTCGAGGAAATTTCTCTGATACTACTTGCAATATACCAGATGAATAATAATATGCAGAATATAAATATTTAGCAAGCAGTAATGGAACAACAAGATTATAGCTAGAACAATACCACCAAAAACCACAAAAAGAACCTTTATTAAATATAACAATGTTCACTTGCCTGTTCGAAGGGGAAACCTCCAGTATAGCATATATCTATTACAATAATCTCCCAGACAACTTCTCATTCCCTTGACTCCTATTTATATTAAATATATCTACCAAAAGAGCAATCTAGAGGAATATCTTCTAGAAGCAGAAGCTTCTATTAGGTCTTGTTACATTTGACTTATTCTTTCTTATTACTAGGCCTTATTAATATTGATATTTATTACATGGAAAATATATTATTCTACCTATGTGAGGGGTTACAGAGGTTAGATCCCTAACACTCCTCCTACACAAACCAGACTAGATATACGACTAACATCATTGGAATATTTCTCAATAGATCAATGGTCCTCCTCCTCTCTCGAATTCCCTCCCATCAGAGTCCCTCTACTTCGGGCATCCAAGGTTACTCTGACCCTCAAAATCTGACAACACTCACCATAATTGATCCAATGGTCCAGATCCCTCCGAAGCCACTCTTTGATGGATCAACAACTATCAGAATATCACGTTATTTGTCTCCATGAAACCTTTCACTTGGACATCTTGATGGCAGTGTGCTCCAATCAACAGTGGAGATCTGTCCACCCTCAGATCTAACGATCATCAATTAAGGACGACCATTCAAATTCCTAATCCCAACAGGGGCCCACCGTCCCACCTGGAACAACTGTCTACTAACATGTGGCAACATGGGCAATGTATCACATGATGACAACTGGAAAAGTATAAAGGATCACGGGGAATTGACTAGACATACAGACTTAGCATTTGACGTGGAGACCAAAATTAGACAAGGTGAAACTCTACAGGGTTCTTTCACTCTCTGTGATTCTCGCACATGTCACAAAGGTTTGGATTTTGCTTAGAAATTGTTCACCCACCTTTCCCCACATTCATGTGGGATAAATACTTATGTAGTCCATTATCAACGATGAATAACCGACTTGGAAGCTCAATCAATAGTTTTTGTACATTGATTTCTTGTTGGACATACTGTCGATTCATAGGATCATATCATGAAGGGAAGGATTAGTTGGGATTCTAGGGCTGTTATGGATCACCCGAGCAAGATTTCCAAGGTGATATCAACACGGTTACACCTCAATGGTATATGATAGCCATTAATTGATTCAATAATACCACAAGAATTTATGTAGTAGTCCTCTTCAAGTCTCGGTGTTGTAAACCTAGGTCTCTTATACCAATCTATAACACACCTAGGTCAACAAACCCAAAATTGTTTTCTCTATACTCTGATCAGAAACTTTACCCACCTTCTTGGTACCTCTAATTTCACCCTCCTAGGATATTTCACATTTATAATATCCATTAATTACATAAAGAAGCCTAAAATGTACACATGTATTCATCAATATTCATGGTAATGGTAACTAGATATTAACATGCCATGCACAACAAATATCCAACAAACAGGCATAACATAAACACATCATATCTCATAGATAATAATTAATATGCAGTGGAAATAAATACACAATAGACAAAACCATGAAAGAGAGCACTTATCTTAAACAAAATAAATCACCAATTGGTTGTATACCAAGGATGTTCCGCCCAACCATAGACAATGGTGTTCCAAATGTCAACATCAGGTCACCCTCCACAAGGATGAGTTCCAGGATGACACTCAGCTTTGCCAAACCAGTTAGCACTTCATATCTCATGGTTTCTCACACATGGCAATCCAAGGTACACTGACCCTCTTCTCCCCAACCTACACCACCCAAAGACAATAGACCCCCTTCCCTTGTGCACAGTCCCTCAGGTTATCCACTTCTTTCCAGGGCTCCAGTGCATCTAGTCCAAAATATTCATGTTAGGACTCTTAGGAATCACAACTATGAATAAGATTCAAAAAATAACCATGCATCTCAGAGATGCAAGCATCAATTCATGGCTAGAATATACCAGTCATTTCTACAAACAACAAACAATGGATTATTTTCCAATAGCTTGTTTTCCTTCTTTTTCCCCCAAACCAAGATCAAAATGAATGGGAATAATTAATGAGAAAGGAGTGAATGGAGAGAATGAGTAGAATGAACGATGTGTATGTATGTAACCCCAAAAACAACCCAAATATGGGTTTATATATTGATTGGGAAATCTAGAATCACATGCTCTTCCCCAAGAAGCTCATGTAGCCACTTCTCTCAATTAAAACAATTATGGGTACAAAAAAAAGACTTTTCCCCTTAATCCCCCTCTCTTGTGGAATTATAGTCCTCTATAAATATTTTACTTTTCCATCAAGCATCCAAAATTTTATTTTATTATTAATAATGATCAAGTGTTACATTTCCTAGGCACTCCGACCTTTTTTAATTGTTTGGGCGCTCTGTCCTTTCATTAAATAAAAAAATCATTATTTAATTTGGGGACTAAAAACTCGGGTATAAAAATTTCCTTGCCTACACTTCTAGGGGAAATATAAATTAACTTATATTTCACCCAGGGATGGAAAAATTATTTTGTTGGGGGGGCAGGGGGCACTATATTCTTAGCAATTCCATTGTGGTTCAAAACCCAACAAAGTTTTGAATTAATGAATTCCATAAGAGAATAAATATTCAAAACAACACTTCTGCTTAGGTCACATTATTCTTTGACAAACATTAAATCTAATATAGATAAAAAGCCTGCTCCATAAATCCAAAATAATAAATTCAAGCTCCAATGAGGTTTATTCATCACTCCAACTATTCACATTCTTTCTAGATTTTCAGCAACCACAGTGGTATAGTGTTTTGATCTATGCTCACTCATGGCTTGGGATTAGAGTATAAAATTTTTATAGGGTGTAGATGACGTCTTCCTATATCTCCCCTCCAAATTTCATCAAACAATTTTTGGTTTAAGTGGGTCACACAATTTAATTACAAATAACTATAGAGATAATCTATAAAATTTATAAACCTTAGTGGTCCAATGTTTTGATTGGTTCTCACTTATTCCTTTGAACTAGAGTCTAATTTTTTTTATAGCAAGCAGAGGACATATTCCTATATCTACCTTCAAAATATCGTAAAAAATTTAGGTCTAATAGGGTCAAAAAAGTTTAATTACATACAACTATAGGAGAAACACTTTCCAGGGGAAATTGTTATTTGGAAACCTCCCAAGAGATTGTAAATATTATTCTAACTTTATTTTCATTTTAGCTACAAAATTTTCAGGCACAGAGTTGACATTGCAGCCATATATACTATCACAATTCAAAATCCAAAGGCATGGGTGAAATTTTGTCTACATCTCAAACCCAACAAGGTTGTCCAGTATGTTGTAGATTACTACATGCCTTATTGCATGGTTGTTAACTTTCAACACCACGAAGGCCATGCGATTTTTTCGCATTTCATAAGAATTGAAATGTTTTTTTAATCTTAAGAACATGCTTAGTATGTAGAATAGTTTTTTTGGAGAGATAATTGGTAGGAGAGTACTTATGGAAGTAGCGAATAAGATTATTGAAATTGATGTAGAAAGCAGGTTTATTAAAATATATTTTACAAGAAGACTCAATTAGAAAGATCTATATAGTTTACATGGAAATAAGAGGTGATGAATAAAATGAAGAAGAACCTATGAACTCTGGTAGAGAAGAAAACATCCAAATGAAAAAATCCATTACTCTGTAGATTCTAGGCAAAGTTGCACAAAATATGGGGTTGTTAATGGAATAACTTTTAGAAGATACAAAATATTTAATGAAAAATGGAGGGCCATAAATCCAAGAGTGCAAGGGGTATTCTAATTAGCATGAGAGAATATCATGTGTATTCTTTGTTTTAAAATGAATATGACCATAGTCTATTTAAAGTTTTGATTCATTTTGGTATTTGTTGTACAAGGGCATGTAACCCTTTAATTGAGGGGTATGATGATCCCAATAATCACTCTCTTTTCTCATTCCTTGCTCATCCATTTTTCCTTCAATAATTTTCTAACATTTACTTTTTGATACTCAATACATCCCCAAGTTCTTAGTTAATCCATTTCAATATTATTTAATAATTTATTTTGAATTCGATATGTTTTGACTTGATTCTGGGAAAATGAGATTAATACTAGGGTTATTCCCAAATATGAATATGACGTTTATGAGATACAATATTAACCCTTGGCATAAGTAATGATGGTTGCAGGATTAACCTCACCACCACTAAGGGAGTGCATTGTAATGTAAATATATCAAGGCATGATTGAAAATATCATCGAACCACAAATTCATTGGGCCATCAGAACTAGAAATTTTGTTAGGGATTGGGTGTAACCTGATACGAAACAAATAAACATAATTTCAAATAATCGAAGAGGAATAAAATTTCAAGTATAATAGGTGGTGTCTAAGGACATAGTTACAACACTTAAGAACAACACGTTGTGATCAAAAAATCACAATGCATGTTGAAAATATTCACACATGTTCACTTTATGATCTTGTGCATTGATAATGACCCATCGGGTCTGTTATTTATAGCTTCAAGATCAAACCAAATTCCTAGAAATCAATAAGGTATTTTCCACATACAATTGTTAGTAGTTAGAGTTGACTCTATCAAATTCATGTTGTTTGGTCATCTCGACAAGTATTTTCAAATCGATCATCCATGCATATTACTTGACGAGTCTATCCACCGACCATCTATCTTTGACTATTGGTTGACTATCCAACTGATAGGCTTGTCAATTACTCAACTGACTAATGTAGTTATCGAATATTTCACCCAACCAACTATTTTAGATGTTGTTTGACTGCCCAACCAACTAATTCCAGGAGAAGTGCGTTGAACCATCGGAACTCAAGGTTCCAACACCCCCCATCAACACACAGCTTCGGAAATTCAGGAGGTGAAATTAAGTTAGCAGGAAACTACCCCTTAATTATAGCTTCTTGAATCCAAAGCATCAAATGAATCTTGAAAAACTTATCTTTAGATAAATACTTTGTAAATATATCAACAACTTGATCATATATTATGCAATAGACAAGAGAGACAACGTTCTCTTGAACCATCTGTCTCAAATAGTGAGCATGGAGCTCAACATGCTTCATATTATTATGTGAAATAGGGTTGTTAGTAACTTGAATTGAACTTTTATTTTCACCATAAAGTGTAGTAGAGGTATGTACAGGAAATCCAAGTTCACCCAAGAGTTAGTGAATCTAGACTATCTTTGTACCTGCATGAATGATGTTGCAATATTCTACTTCTATAGTCTAAAAATAAAATACCTTTTGTTTCTTTCATGACCAAACCAATGATATATTGATGAAGTGAAACACATAGCCAAAAGTGGACATCTAATCATCATTTTCTCCTACCCAGTCAGAGTAAGTGAAGCTGGCTAACGAATCTAAACTACAACAATATTTGATACCAATATGAGTGGTGCCTTTGAGATAACGAATAATCTTGTTGACTTCCTTCAAATGGTTTTCTATGGGATCTTGCATAAAATGAGAAACCACACTAACATCAAAGGAAATGTCAGCTCGACTGTGAGTAAGATAAATGATACTATTGACCAATTGTCGATAGAGAGTAGCATTGACTTTGAGTGTTTGACAAGCTTTGCTCAAATTAATTCTAGATTGAAAAGGAATAGCATAGGGATTACAATATGCCATCTTAAAAAAATTCAAAAGATTCATTACATATTTAGATTAAGAAATGAAAAAACCATAAGATAGTGGTAATACTTGAAGACCCAAAGAATAATGAAAATACCAAGATCTGTCATGTCAAAGGAGTCAACAAGTTTTCTCTTCAATCCAAGAATGAGGTCAATGTTATTTCTAGTTATGAAAAGGTCATTGACATATTAAACAATAATCAAATTTTTTCCACAAGTATGGAGTATATATAAATTGTGATCAAATTCACAACATTTGAAACCAAGTCGAAGAAAGAAATTGTTGATCTTAGCATACTCAGCTCTAGGAGATTACTTCAAACCATAAAGAGAATTCTGAAGTTGAAACACTAGGTTAGAATTGTTGGCATGTTTACATGCATAATGTGCTTATCATTGATGGCAAGAACAACAATGATGATGGCAGGTTTACAAATAGAGTATACATGGAAAGAACAAAAGCCAACAACGAAGACACAGAAGAACAAGGTTGAGAAGCTAAGAAGGAAAAGCGCAGCGTTGCATACAGAGAGAAAGTGGGTGCCAAGGCTGAAGTGAATTCCATTACCAAAGCTTAGGAGAGATAACATTCCCAGAAACATAGTCAAGGTCCAAGTCTTCAAGGCTCGCAGAAGGATCAAAGGTCATGGCATTTGACACTTAGATATTTGAGAAAGCCAAATCTCAAGAGGAGGATAAATAATGGCTTTTGGATCACCAATCAAGAATACCTGATGGTCGTCAGATCAGAGTACAGACAGGAGGAGTGCGTAAAGGAGGAGATTATACCTCAGTTTCCAGATTGGAGCGTGAAGGACTAGAAACCATTAGATACAGTATAATTATGAAGAGGATAATGGGCAAGAGCCATCCTCCAACTCTGCAAAATATGAAGTCGTGAAATGATCTGGGTCATTGGATCCATAGGACAGATGGCAAGAGATCAAAATTTCACTAACTTGCGAGATGGAGAAGTCAAAGGTGAGAGTTGTAGGAACTCATGATATGAGAAGTCGCGAAATGATCTGGGTCGTTGGATCCAGAGGACATGTAGTGAGAGATCAACATTTTTCTAACTCCCGAGCTGGAGACGTCAAAGGTAATGAGACTCCCAAAGTCATAAAACATGAAATCACGACTTGATTTGAGCTATCGGATCGAGGAGGGATCTGGACCATCGATCTAGCACCATCGCTATTTCAGGTATCGGGAGAACGAAGATAACGAGACTCCCAAAGTCGCGAAATGCAAAATCATGACTTGATCTAAGCCATCGGATCGAGGATATATTTGGACCGTTGATTGCCCAGGGAGAAGAGATGAGAAGTCGCGAAATGCAAAATTGCAAAGCGCTCGAAAGATTTGGCCCATGGTCACATTGAAAGGTCGCATCAATAGAAAGTTAAGGGAGGAGCTAGCATGTCGCTAGACTCCACTTCATGATATGTGAAATCACGAAGCACCCTCATGCTTGGCCCCTGGTCATAGATAGTGGTCACATTAGTAGGAGAGAAGGGAAGGAGCTAGCAATGATAGGCTCCATTTCAGAGTTTCATGAGTTGGGAAGATTGAGGCAACTCATAGCTGGATATCCCAAAATGTAAAGTCTCGAAGTGTCTGTTGAATAGCCATCTGGTCACAACCATGATCATGTGGAAGGTAGGGGCTTAGCAAGAAGAGCTAGCACCCAATGTGTATATTTATCAAGAGGGAAAAAGGTGCCAAACACATGAGTGAACGAAGGTTCTCTCAGTAAGATCTAGAGACAGACTGATTGTAACTACAGAAAAATGATCGATTCCATCTACCAGAGAATTCGAAGAATCTTAGGGTGATATCCAGAGAAGTTGAAGAGTCTCAAGGTAAATTATAGTGGAATGCAGACCCATCATAGAGACCCTTGACATATGGAAAAGCGTCAAAGACGGTAGCTGCCAGAAAATCCAAAGAATCTCAGGAATGGCCACTAATGATGAATAGTCTCAGCATAATGGCCATGGATGAAGAACATACTCAGTGTAACCGCTAGAGGGGACGAAGAGTTAGCTAGATTATTTGATAGAGGACTTGACACTTTAAATATATGCAGAATAGAGAAGTGGATGTTGTTTTCTGTTGAGAGTAATTTCACACGGGAAAGAGCATGCTATGGACAACAGTCGAAATGGACAGAAGAGGCATAGTGCATAGAACAAAGATGGATATCTGAGAGGGGTATAAAAATTTGAGTTGTGCATGCAGAGATAGAGTAGAAGAAAAATAAGCTTATGAAGATGCAAGGAGGAGGACACTGAAGTAGGCAGAGCAGAGCAGTGTATCAGAATAGTGATGAGATCGATAAGCCATTGATGAATATTGTATCACTGTAATATATTTGAGAAAGAAAATATTAATATTTCAGGGTCATTGGGAGGTGTTAGGGAGGACTGTTTTCCTCGGAGTTTCAAGTAGGTGCTTGAACACAGGGAGTTGTAGGTTCCATCTGGTTGTAGCTAGAAAAATCAAGGTGGCAGGGTGGTGCAAGGGAGAACTATTGTTCTCTGTTATACAGGTCGGTGCCTGTGTGACTGGAAGTTGGTGCTTCGATCCAATTGGTGCTAGAACACTTGGGGATTTGGTGCTAGAGAAACCAGAGATTTGGTGCTCTCAGCAAGTTGCAACTTGCAAAAAAGAGGTTATAGCCTTAAGAGGAGTTAGAGCTCACAAGTATGATAATGTAAAGAAAATAAACATTACTTATCATATCAAGAAGAAGAGGTTTTTCCCTTTCTGGGTTTCCTCGAGAAATATTTGTCTTTGTATATTTCATGTGTGTGATTGATGTTTAATATTCTATTGCTTATTTCTATACATCATTTTGATCATCATTAAGTGTTATGTGAAGAGTTTAAAATGGGCATAATATTTTAATCACAGTAACAACTGATTCACCCCCCCCCCACCTAGTTGTTCAACAAGAATCTATCACAAAATTAGGAGGATGTTCCATGAAAATTTATTCATATAGGTTGTCATGAAGAAAAACACTCTTCACATCCATCTGGTGGATATTCCATCCAAAATGATCAACAAGGGAAATAATCGATAGAAAATATTTCATCTTTGCAACAGGGGAAAAGGTCTCATTGTAATCGATGCCTTCTTGTTGAGAAAATATCTTCACAACCATGAAAGCTTTGTGACACTCAAAAACACCTTCAAAGGTAAATATGGTCTTGTAGACCCATTGACACTTCACAATGTTCTTCCCTTGAGGCTAAGGAATTAAATCATAAGTGTGATTATTCAACTGAGAATACATTTTGTTTGCATAGCCTGTTCCCATTCATGTTTTCCTTGTGCATCAGAGTAGGTAATATGATTAGAGGTTTCAAGTTCATGATTCATCAAAGAAATGTTGTCATGTTGTTTGTGACTGAGAGTTTTTCATCCTGAGGAAGCATCATCGACATCAAGACCAATAATTTTAATTGTCTTGGTATCCCATTTGGGTAGAAAAGAAAGGGGGGAACTAATGTTCACTACAAAAAGTTGATAAGAAGTCGGAGTAGTTTCAGTTGAAGGGGATGATAGACCAGTTGGAATAGATATCAACTGACCAACCAAATAATAGGTTGATGGCTTAGTCAAAATAGGAACAGAGTTCGATTGTCCAGTCAAAGGAATAAAAAATAGAATAGGAGAACTAGAGTCAGAAAGAACATCAAAGTGATCATCCTGTAACAATCTAAAAGAGGAATTCAACAACTTGATGACATAAGACTTCTCATCAATCCATACATTTATTCTAATAATGATTCATCATTTGATAGGGTCAAACAATCGATAGGTTTTAGACTCTTTAGAGTATCCCATCATGATGCAAGCATGACTCTTTGCATCTAATTTATTTCTACAATAATCATAAATATGAGCCTAGGAAACAAATCCAAACACACGAAAGTGGTCGACTAAGGGATTCCTTCCACACCATCATTCATCTGGAGTCACTGAAGGAACTACTTGAGTCAATATGTGATTGAGTAGATAGTTTGCACAATAAACAACTTCATCCCAAAAGTGAGGAGGAAAAGCTTTGGCCTGCAAAATACATCTATCCATTTGACTAATGTCTGATTCTTGTATTCAACAACACAATTCTACTGCGAGGTATGAGGAATCGATAATTTCCAGTCAATACCAGATCAAACTAGGTATTCTTCAAAGGGTCAATTCACATACTCACCACCATTTTATAATCTCAAACACTTGATGGGTCAACCACATTGCTTTTTTAGAAAATTCCCTGATTTATTTGAACTTTTCAAAGACAATATTATTTTTTTTTTTTAAATAAACCTAAGTGAAACAAGAGAGATCATTAATAAAGGTCAAAATATACCTTGCACATGATAAGGAAGGTATATTTATGTAACACATATTACTGCAAACCAACTCTAGAAGGTTTTATTCTTTCCATGCTTTTCCGGAGTCAAAGGGTGACTGATGATGCTTTCCAAGAACTCATACTTTACAAGCTCCATCAAGGGAAACAACTTTAGGTAAACCAACAACCATATTTTAAGTTTCCATTGATTGCATAATTCAAAATTTTAGGTGTCTGATTCATTCATGCCAAGTTTGACTTCATTCGTCGGTGTGAGAAACAAGAACAATCAGTTCAGAGTCGAGTCAAGTCATGGCATAAAACTTGTCAAAACTATCTTTTGGGTCAAGAAACCCTCCGACAATAATCGACTGACCTTTCTTCAAATCTAAAACAAAGAACTAATTTGGAGAAAACTCCACAATATTTCCTACATGTGTTAATTGAGAATCTAACAACAAATTTGGATTGTGATTTGATACATGATAGATGTCTTCAATTCTCCCATGTCAATAGGGAACATCACCATGACTAGTAATGTCGAGAAAAATCATCAACAACATATATCTTTCTTTCCATAAATTTATGATGCAGTGTTGCACCCACAGGCACGCCTGCTCACAGGATCTTCTCTTTCCTCTACCCGAAGAACACTAACTGGTCCTTCTATTTCCCTATCAAGAAATCTACACCCACAGATCTCTTTGCGCGACTCCCCCTCTCTTTACTTATCGGGGAATCAGACTTCACAACCTTGCGAGGTCAGTGATCGAGCGTAGGACTCTCGAATCTCCGAGACCCGATATGAGTCAACGTTGACCCTTTCGTTCCTTTGTCGAGACTTTCTCTATCGGGATCTCGACACTCACGATGTCGAGCAACTCGGTTCTCTGACTCCCGAGTCCTGATATTCCGAAACTCCGATGAGCTCACGGATTTGACTTTTCAGCGGTCCCGTCACCTCGTCGGGATTTCATACTTCGCAGGATCGTGAATTCTAATGTCCAATGTTTTAGGACTTTACGTTTCCCAAACCGCGATACAGTGTGCTACCTGTCCACCACCAACTCCTGTGGCCCCACACTGTAGATGTAGCCATCGGGATATCGCGTATCACGATTTCGCGACTCCCGTTACCAAATCTTCGATTCCTTTATTACGAAATCCCGATAGGTGATTTCGGGAATAATCCAACACCCCTGGATGGCTTGGATCAACGGCTCTGACCCTTCTGAGCTTTAAACACTATGGGAATATCTACAGTATCCCCCTGCACCCCCGCGAGATCCAACAGCTCACGGTGATTCATTGATTTTCCCTGGAAGATATCGATCGTCCGTTCTTCCTTATGCAATCCACGAAATGACTAAGTGTTCTTCCATAGAACTTATCCACATGCGTGCAAACTTGCGATGCTTCTTGCCAACCTTCAAGGAACAACTTTTCTACGCTGTCCTTCAACAAATTCGAAGGTCCTATCCTTCCTGATCTTTTCCCCACGACCTCAATTCCTTCAAGAAAACTCTTGCACGCACTCCTTGCGGAAAACCTTCAACAACTTTGAAGTGTTGAAGTCACTTGACTTTGTGCACACCTGCAGCAGCAGTCTGTCAAATGCTTCACTTAGGTTCGCAACCCTGATACTTTTACCTGGCCTCTGCACTCCTTGCACGGATCCTGTGCCCAACTACACTTCTGGATGAATGAGAACAAAAACTATCTCTATCTGAACCCTCTGTCAACACACTCCTTGCGGACACTTCAACTGTACTCCTTGCAGGAATTCTCTGGCTCAAATAGAGAAACAATTGAAACTCATTCCATCTCCCTCTCAGACTTTAATTCATACATGAAATCACATACACAACATATAAAATAAAATGTATAACAGGAAGCAAACATTCATGAGCCTATCATTCAACACCAATACACAGAGAACAACACAAACCATGAATTTGAATCAAAGCTTTCTATTAATTCAAATGTCTGTACATGGGTGTTTTTACACATCTCTCTGCTTCTTCTTGCTCCAAATGCTTATGAATAATGTTACAATGCACAATGAGGGTGTCTATATCCCATTTCCCTCTTGCGCTCTACAATTGTCTAGTCTAGAATTAAATTCTATCTACTTTACATTAACTATTTTAAATGTCATCTACCCACTAAGGATGAGAACTATCCTCTCAAGGTCCATTTACAATATACAAGTGTGCCTCATCTTAATGGCTCATTTAAGATTTGCACAACAATTCCAAAGTGTTTTCAAAATTTGTGTTGGCTTGTCCAACTATCCTCCGCTTTCGCGCTGGCTCGCTTGATGTGTTGGCGATGCTCCTGCATCATACTCCCTCCCTTGAAAAATTTCATGGGATCCTGTCCATGAGCTCCTGCATGGTCTTTCCATGCTTCTGTATCTCAGCTTCAGTCTCCCAGCTGGCATCTTCAACTAGATGGTTCTTCCACTTGACCAGATACTCAAAATATTGTTTTCGCTTGGTCCTCTTACTCACTCTCTTGTCCAGTATGCATTCCATCTGTGGCTTCTCTGCAACTATCATTTGCTTCATCCACTGGATTGTTGGCTGCTCATATCTAGTCTCTGCTTCTCCAGCTCTGTATGGGTACAAATCTGAGACATTGAATATCGGAGAAATTCTGATCCCATCGGGTAGTTCAATCTCATAAGAATTGTCCCCAAATTTTCTCAAGACCTTGCATGGCCCGATTTTCTTCATATTCATATTATTGTATGCTCCTGTCGGGAACCTTTCTTTCCTCAAATGTGCTAGAACCAGATCACCAACCTCCAACTAAATTTTTCTCTGATGTTGATCTGCTCTACGCTTGTATTCCTGACTTGAATTCTGCAACCGCTCCTTCACCTGGTTGTGAAGTTCCTTCATCGCCTCAACGAATTCCTCTGCACTAGCACTCCTAGTAGCAGTCTATCCTGAATATATTAGTTCAGAAATTCCCCTCGACTGCATGCCATAAACAACCTGAAATGGACTTTGGCCTGTGCTCTGATTCACTGAGTCATTGTACGCAAATTCTGCCTGTGGTAATATATTGTCCCAACTGCTGTGGTGATCTGTCACCAAGCTTCTCAGCAAGTCTCCCAGACTTCTATTGACCACTTCCGTCTGTCCATCCATCTGAGGATGATAAGCTGAACTAAACATCAAATTATTCCCCAGCTTCTTGCATAAGGTCCTCCAAAAATGCCCTATGAATTTCGTGTCTCTGTCCGAAACTATACTTTTCGGCAACACATGAAGTCGAATGACCTCTTTGAAGAATAGATTTGCAATTTGAGTTGCATCACTGGTCTTCTGACATGGGATGAAGTGTGCCATTTTGGAAAACCTATCCATTGCCACAAATATTGAATCAACACCTCTTTGTGTCCTTGGCAACCCCAATACAAAATCCATTCTTATCGCATCCCACGACCTTTATGGTATGGGCAACAATTGATAAAAACCCACATTCTGCTTTCTTCCCTTTGAATGCTGGCAAATTCTGCATATGTCTACAAATATTTTGAAATCCACTCGCATTCCCGGCCAAAAATATGAATCATTCAATTTCGCGAATGTTTTGTCATGACCGAAATGTCCTGCCAATCCACCACTGTGTTTCTCCTTCAACAGATTCTCCCTCATGGAGAATTTCAGAATACACAATTGATTGCCTCTGAACAACAATCCTTCCTGAATCATGTATTCTATCCACGGGCTTCTTTCTTTGAGAACTGGATTCTCATTTGCTTCATACGCTTCTTGAAAATCTGGATCATCTGCATACATATTCCTGAGATCATCAAAACCTAAAGTGCGGACTCTGAACTCCTGCAACAACAAACACTTCCTGCTCAAAGCATCAACAACTTTGTTAGCAGTACCAGAAATATGTTTAATCACAAATGTGAAATTATGCATATACTCAACCCATTTTACATGTTTCTGATTCAACTTCTCCTATTGAGTCACAAACTGCAGTGCATGATTGTCACTGTACAATACAAATTCTTCGGGTATCAAGTAATGCCTCCATTTCTTTAATGCCTGTATGATAGCATAAAACTCCTTATCATACATGGAGTATTTCAATTTTGCTTCATTCAACTTCTCACTGAAATATGCTATCGGCATGTCTTCTTGACTCAAGATTGTCCCGATTGCAAATCTGCTTGCATCGCATTTCACCTGAAATGTTTTCTGGAAATCCGACAACACCAAAACTGGTTGTTCCGTGATCTTCCTTTTCAACAAATTGAAACTCTTTTCAGCTTCTTTTGTCCAGTGAAAAGACTTATGCCGCTTCTTTACTGTATCCATCATCGTTGCACTAATTCCACTGAAATTCCTGATGAATTTTCGGTAGAAACTAGCCAAACCATGAAAACTTCTCACCTCGAATACATTCCTTGGTGATGGCCAATTCTTGATCACTTCCACCTTATTCGGATCCATCCTCAACTCATTTTTCGAAATAACAAATCCCAAATAAATGAGTTCTGTATTAATGAATGAGGAATTCTTCATATTAATCAACAACTTCTCCTACTGTAGTTTCTGCATCACTGTAGCCAAATGCTTCAAGTGCTCTGCCACTGATTTACTATAAACCAGTATGTCATCCAAGTATATGATGACAAATTTCCCGATGAACTCCCTCAGGACTTCGTTCATCAACCTCATAAAGGTACTTGGCACATTTGTTAATCCAAACGACATAACAAGCCATTCATACAAACCCTCAGTTGTTTTGAATGTTGTCTTCCATTCATCGCCTTCTCTCATGCAAATCTGGTGATATCCGCTTTTCAAATCAATCTTTGAAAAGTACCTTTCTCCGCTCAAGAAATCCATCAGATCATCCGTTCTTGGCAATGGAAACATGTACTTGATGGTTATCTTATTGATCACCCTCGAGTCGGTACACATCCTCCAGCCTCCATCTTTCTTCGGACTGAGTACTGTTGGAACAACACATGGACTCAAGCTTTCCCTGACTAACCCTTTGTCCAACAACTCCTGGACTTGCCTTTTAACCTCCTCATTCTCTTGTAGCGTCAATCTATACACGGCTTTATTTGGAAAATTGGCTCCTGGTATGAGATCAATATGATGAATCACACTCCTGACCAGTGGCAACGAACGAGGTAGTTCGTCCACTATAATGTCAACGAACTCTTCCAGCAGTTCCTGAACTTCATCCGGTAAATCATCCACTCTTGTACTAGTCAGAACAATCCACGGCTTCCTGAACACAAAGAATTGTGGATCCTCCTTCTTCTTAACCTCGGTAAGAAGTTCCTTTCCACTCATGAGAAGTACTATGTTTCTTACTTCCGACTTCACCTCCTTATCCTTTATCGGAAGCAACATGTTTGTCCTCCCATTTTTCTCTAGGGTGTATGTGTTCATTCTCCCATAATGAATCACATTCCTATCATATTGCCATGGTCTACCCAACAATAGATGAAAAACATCCATGGGAATAACATCACATAAGATCTTATCATTATATCCACCTATCTTGAATTCAACCAAGCATTGTTTAGTAACAGTTACCTAGTGTCCTTTCTGTAGCCACGAAACTCTGTATGGGCTTGGATGATCAGTCATCTCTAGCTCCAACTTCTCTACCATCTCCATAGATATGATATTATCCATGCTACCACTGTCTACAATGACCTTGCATACCTTGTCCTTGGTCTTGCAAGAATTCCTAAAGAGTTTGGTCCTTTGGACTGAACTTTCCACCTCCTTCTCGGGTGTCAAAAGGACTTTTCGCATCATGAGCGATCTTCCGCCTTCAACATCTTTGACCTTAACATCCCACCTCTATGCTTCAGTGATGTGAGCTTCTCCAATGTCCTTCTTTTTCTCTGGACACTCGTAAGACTTGTGCCCATTATTTCCGCATGTGAAGCATGTGATTACTCCACCTCTTCCTCTTCCTCTGCCTCTAGTACAAGGAAAAGTGTTGTTGTCATCATAATCTCCTCTCTGTTCATTATGTTGCCCTCTCTATTCAACATATGGCCCCCACTGTGAGGTTCCACCTCTCTCTGCATGAGTCTGAGGTTTCTTCCATTCCTCCTTGGGCTTCTGGTATTTGTCCTGGGAAACTGCTTTTCCTCTGGGTTGACTTCTACCTCGTCCCCTCTAACTCTGTTTTCAGCTCAACTTCTCTTCATCTTTCAGAGCCATCTTATAAGCATCTTCCACCGTTCAGATGGTTACCATGCTCATCTCATCCTGGATATTATATCTCAGGCCATTCATGTATCTGGCAACTTTTTCATCATCGCTCTCCTGATGACCTGCCCTGATGTTTAGTCGATAGAATTCCTCAGTGTATTCTTTCACTGTCATCAGCTTTTGTCTCAGGTTCTGCATTCTCCTAAACAAAGTAATTTGATAATCCCTGGGGATGAATTTTGCCTTCATCTTCGCGATCATCCTATCCCGGCTCTTGATCTTCTTCTTGCCCTTGCAACACCTGTCAGCTTGTAGTTCATCCCACCACAATGTTGCATGTCCTTTTAAGCGTGTAACAACATTCTTGACTTTCTTGTCCTCTTCGACATCTTCGTAGTCGAAGTAAGTATCCAGAGCTCTAATCCAATCTAGTAGCTCTTCTGCATCCAAGTTTCCCTCGTAAATTGGAATGTCCATCTTTGCTCTTGGACCCATCCTGGAAATAGATTTGATCAAATTCTCGTTTGATGCATCTCCGGCTATAACTTCTTCCTCTCGTTCAACCTCTATTTCACTATCAGAATCACTCAGATCCCCTGAACTAGTTGTGCATCTTTGCGCTATTTCCATGTCCTCGAGTCTCACTCAGAGGTCTCTCATCTGTCTCTCTATGGCTGGATCAATTATCTGCCTGCCTCTTCTTCTCTACACTTCCCTATCCTCTGGATCAGGTGACTGCCTATCTCTCCTTGGCGGCATGGCGAATTCTCCTCTTCTCTACTACAGAAAGAAAAGAACAATCTGTCTTAGCTCTGATACCACTTGACGTTGTGTATTAGATTACTCCTTACCTCTTATGCCTTCCTCGCCTGAAATATACAGACAAGAATCTGAAGCTCTGATACCAAACTGACACAGTGTCACACTCACAGGCACGCCTGCTCACATGATCTTCTCTTTCCTTAGCCTGAAGAACACTAACCGATCCTTCTATTTCCCTATTGGGAAATCTGCACCCACAGATCTCTTTGCACGACTCCCCCTCTCTTTACTTATTGGGGAATTGGACTTCACAACCTTGCGAGGTCAGTGATCGAGCATAGGACTCTCGAATCTCCAAGACCCGATATGAGTCAACGCTGACCCTTCCGTTCCTTTGTCGGGACTTTCTCTATCGGGATCTCGACACTCGTGGTGTCGAGCAACTTGGTTCTCCGACTCCCAAGTCCTAATATGCCGAAACTCCGATGAGATCGTGGCTTTGACTTTTCAATGGTCCCGTCACCTCGTCGGGATTTCGGACTTTGTAGGATCGTGAATCCTGATGTCCAATGTTTCGGGAAATTACGTTTCCCGAACCCCGATACATTACGTTTCCCGAACCCCAATAGATCATCAATATTCGGCAATAGATACTGATTCTTTATCGTTGCCTTGTTTAATTGACGGTATTCAATGCAGAGTCTCCATGACCCATCCTTCTTTCGTATGAAAATAAAAGGTGCACCCCACGGTGACACACTAGGACGTATCAGTCCCAGGTCCAACAACTCCTCTAGTTGCATTCTCAACTCCTGTAACTCTGGGGTCGACATCTGATAAGGTGTTATTTCTATCAGTTCAATCCTTGATTTTAGGTCTATGGTAAACTCCAATTCCCTCTCTGGTGACATCCCAGGTAACTCCTTCGGGAAGATGTCCACAAACTCTCTCACCATAGGAAGGTGTTCTAGAACTTCTACTACTCCCTTCTCGTTTAACGCAAGGATCACATAAAGCTTACATCCATTGCACATGCTCTTTTGTAGCTGCAAGGAAGAGATGAACCTCAGGGAAAATCCCTGGTTTTGTCCTACAATAATGCATCTCTATCCCTCATCATCGACCAAGCTCAACCATTTCATCTTAAAGTTGAGTATTGCCTCATACGATTCCAACTTGTCCATACCAATCACGACATCATAAGATCCTAATATCATGACGTATAGGTTGGCCCTGGTGACAAACTCTCTGAGGTTAAGGGCATAACCCGTAACCTTCCCTCCAACCTTCTTTTTGGCTTCCGAATCCATCTCTACAAATCTAAACTCATCCTATTTGATTTCCTTTACCTTAATCCTTTTTAGCATTGCACCAAAAGTGAAACTCTCGGTAGCACCGGGATCTATCAAAATACTAAGGGTCTAATCAGCGATAATACCTGATGTCTCGAGAACAGTTGACTGGTGCTATTATTGGCGGTTATTCACCACTCCATGAATCTAATGGGCCTTTCCCTAATCTCCCATGGTAGTGGGTCCAGCTAATCCATATGCTCTGTTCCTCTCCACTGGGTAGTCGCGCTAGTAGTGTGGCTCCCCACAATTCCAACACCCCTTCTTCGGTCCAGTAATCCTGGTACCTGAAGTAGAAGCTTACGACCCACCGTCCTAGAATCCTGTTCTATTCTGCTGGACAGGCCTAAATTGTTGTTGTTGCGGTAGACATTGTTGTTGATGTTGTGGTCCCTGGTAAGGAGTCTGTTGCTGGGGCCTTGATCGTCGAGGTGTAGTGAAAGTGGATCCTCTCTGGAAGACATGATATCCTGGCATCTATCTAGCTAGTGTCTAATGTTGTTGTGCACCAGATGACACCTGCCTTGCTGGTCTTGCTAGAGTCCTGCTCTAACCCCCATTGGTCAGCTCCTCCTCTACTATGAGGGCCTTCTGGATGACATCATGAAAGGTCTGAGGCATCAAAATCCTAACCTTTGCACGTATGCTGACACTAAGGCCGAACAAGAACCTGTTGACCTTAAGTTTCAAGGTATTAAGATGCGGAGCATACCGAAGCAATTCCATAAAACATGCCTCATACTCAGGCACCTTACGACCTCCCTATTGCAAGGTGTTGAACTCATTGAGATGACGCTCAATGAATTCCTCTGATAGGTACCTCTCTCAAAATTGTTCCTCGAACAATTCCCATGACACGATTTCAACGACCATGTTCAATTGTGGCAGGAGCATCTTCCACCATGAAAGAGTGCTCCCCTTTAGTTGAAATACCTCCATGTTGACCTTCATGTTGGAGGTATAGTCACGAAGTGAAAAGAACATCACCATATTCTCCAACCATGCCTCAACAGTTGTGCCATCCGGGGCACCAAAGAACTCAGGAAATTTGACCTTCTCAAGTTCATGGTGAATGCTACCAGTACTGACCGAAGTGCATGGTGGACCCTCAAGGGGTGTCGACACCCTGGCCTCATCTCTATCCAGACGGCTGATCAGTGCCTCAAACATCCACTGGAAGGACCTCAACAGCCCAACCACATTACCCACCACTATCTTCTCCTGCTTGAGAACCTGTTCGTCTCCCTATGGGTTAGACCCCTCAGGCATGGATGCTACTGGGGGGCATCGTGCATATTCCCCTCGCACCCCGTCATCTTCCTCCATGACATCCTCTGACCATGATTACCTGCATAAATACAAGTCAACTTAATTAGCAACATTATAATCAAATATCACATCAATGAAAGCCGCAGTGATCCCAAGTCGCGGGTTAAAACCCACTTTGATACCATATGTAACAACCCCAATTCGTTACGATTACAAGAAAAGAGTTTTTTTTTTGTTTGAAAGGAAGGAAATGACGACAACAATTGAACCACACAACCTGACGATGAACACACTCATGTATATTAGGAAACAAACAATAATTACTCAATGCACTAGCACAACGAGCATCTGGGCGACACATGCATAATCAAAAGATAGAAATGACTACCCACCCAACACAAACATGAAAACACCTACAAGCTAAAGGACAACATCCACCATCCCGACACAATGGCCTCAACGACTAGTAACTAGAACCTCAATAGTGCATAGCCAAGTGCATGAAGGCATTACATCCCAAGCACCAACAACAACTTACAATGATCAACAATACCCACACAGAAAGCACAGACTTCGGCCAAGTTATCATTCGCCTCTATCCAATAGGGCGCGTCATGAACCCTCATTAGGAATCATGTCGTCCCCAGGTGATAGGTGTGACGATAACCCTGGTGCAACATAACCTATCTGAACCAAGGACTCATGATAAATCCAATGTGCTAAGACTCACAAGGATGGTTTTAGGGGCTAAATTTCACTCATGGGCTAATTTTCCATGGTTTTTCCAAAAAAGAGATTCACTATTTTAAAAATGATTTGCCCAAATTCTATAGCAAAAAATTATTGTATCTTAAAAATTGCCAAAAGTTTATAAAAACTATATAAAATATTTATAGTTTTGAATATTTTTACAAAAATATCGCCAAACATTTATAAGTGGCATATGAAGGATTAGTAAGATTCACCAAGGTTTCTACATTTTAAAATAAATTTCCATCCTTAAAATCATCCTTGGCCAGAAGAAGAAATAACTGACAAGAAGACTATGCCTACACCCTCAAGCAACAGGTCGACAAGACACAAGAGGATGTTATTCAATAAAATTTGTGCAAGATATTACACGACTTCGCCAACAAACAAAAACCATTATCGGTTAAGCAAGATGCCTAAGTGTGAAGGAGTGAACTATTATCAAGTTACTATGGTCATAAATTTTATTGTAAGGGTAAATTAAAACAAGCACTTAACAAAATCAAATAAGTTGACTAACAATTACCTACTGACAATTAATAAGTGAACGACTGATCTACGCTGCTTATAAAATAAACGAATTCACGGTCTAATTTAACAAGTCTAAATTAATCAATATTAAAACTATAATTATCACTGTCACACTAACATAGCTAGTCAGAAAGCATTGTTGGCATGCAATTAACCCTATTCACAAGTCTACTTAACCATATTGACCAATCTAAATTGATCACTTAAACAATGTTAATAGGTTTAAATCAACAACCTTAACAATATATATTAACATTGACAATATCCACAATATTAACATTATTGACAAGTCTAAATTTCATCACTAGCATGTAATTAACAAATTTAACAATAAACAATAATCGTTGTTCATTAAAACACCATTGTTGTCTAATCAATGCATGAATTGTTTCCCACTGAATATAGCAGAATAATGAATCAATCGCTGACATAGAAACCGGTTAAAAATAATTGCAGTCATAAAGTGTGGTTGTCAGCACAGTAAATCACTACCCCTCAGGGACTCACTACCTGTTACTAATTAGCTGCATAAAAATTTCTATATAAAATCACTTATTTAAGAAAAATTTAATGGTGATAACTATGGATGTTTCCCAGCCCAAAATTCACACAATAAAAATGCAAAAACGTTGCCCAATACACACCATTACACTGTACCTACGCTCACCATTACACCTACATAGTGCATATGCTGAACATTAACACTATAAATTTGACTATAAATTATCAACTACCATTGACTATACTTCGTTGTCTGAGAATGCTATCTTATAATCAAAATAAAAAGGATAGTCGTCATTAATTTCGTGGGTCCATAACCGTTGTTTCTAAAATGGATTAATATTTATGAAGGAGATTAGCAAGGAAGATTAAAAATCTCTAACAATAATCAAGGTAAAACTTAGTCAAAATCATAAGTAAAACACAACGAATTGCATGGGTAAATCACATTGCATAATCCCATTCCTTACATATTCCCATTCTCATTTAATTCTTATTTAAAACTTAGTCCAGAAAGCTGGGCATTATCCTAGAATTGTTGGGTTTAACATCGTTGAGTGTTATCATAAATTGGTCACTGAGTTTATAAAAATAACTCCGAGTTTTATGAATATCATTGAGTGTTATCATCAATTAAATAAAACATTGAGTTTTATGAACGTCACTGAGTGTTATCACTGATTTTTATTGATAAAAATATAAAAATATCACTGGGTTTTATGAACATCGCAGATATTTATAAAAATATAAAAATATCACCGAGTTTATAAAAATAACACTGAGTTTTATGAATACTGCTGATGTTATCATCAATTAATAAAAACACCGAGTTTTATGAACATCGTTGAGTGTTATCACTAAGTTTTATTGATAAAAATATAAAAATATCACTGAGTTTTATGAACATTGTAGATATTTATAAAACTATAAATGATCACCGAGTTTATAAAAATAACACTGAGTTTTATGAATATCGTTGAGTGTTATCATCAATTAATAAAAACAATGAGTTTTATGAACATTGTTGAGTGTTATCGATTAAATCGCAGTAAATATTTGCTCTCAATGAATAATGAAATCATGCAAGTTCTCAGTCAAGAAGAAGGTAAATAAAAACAATGGTTGAAGGTTTGATCATAGTCTCGAATAGAAAAAGGGGTTGTGATATAGTTGGTTGCTGTCAATAAATAAATCTAAATCACAGTTACAATTAGTTAAAGAAAACACCTTCGTTCAATGGACAAACGCTGAGATTTCTCCATTCAAGAGCTGGGATCTGTCATGAAAGTCGCAAAGGAGAAAATATCCTCCAAAATCGTAGAGCTGGTATAAAAACGCATAGGGTAGTGAACCAATCGTAGAGAGGAAAGGTAACAATACTCATAGGTATTCAATCGCAAGAAGGCGCAAGACAATCAATCAACCAGGAAAAATCAACAGGGGTAGACAACTGGGAAAAAACATCCTTCACTCATCATCCACACATAGAAAAGTAGGGCATTATAATCTATAGGTCTATTAACACCGAAGTGACGACCGCCGATTAAGCTCCTGGCCAACTTCTTAGGCATGGACTGATGATCTAGGGATGATGACGAAATATAAAGGACAATCTCTTCATAATAATCGTTAAAACAACAGAACAATCATAACAATCAGGGATCGGGTTCCAAGGAAATCAATTCAAGTAACGAGAATAAAGCTATGATGACTTTAAGTTCTTGATTAAAAACGCTGAGTAAAACACTTTTCTTTACACAATCAAAGGTAAATAAATGAAAGTGAAAGATCAATATTAATATACCATTCAAATTAAAGCATGTGTACTGTAGCCCAAGGTGACAACTCCGAGTCATTTTCCTGCGCGCTTCATCCAACGCCCGCTTGCCGACCGATGTGACTTCACCGATACCTCCCAGCCAATGGTAGGGGTACTCTTCTTCCCCCTTAGTCCCCCGAGCCGCAAATGGGGCATGCACTCTAAAACAAAGAACAAATAGCAACCAGCTCACCTTGCAAGGTCGAGCTACCACTCATTACCCGAGCTGGGTATCCCAACTCCCAAAAGATAAGTCAGTCAAGACAAAAATTCTGCATCATAAAATTACGCATAAAAAAGAGATCCATACTCCTCATCCTCCCTCCTTTTTATGGAGTTTCTAAGTGATTTCTTTCCCAAATTCCCATTTATTTTATTTTTCATTAATTTAATTTAGAAAATCCTCCCTCGTACACATGTCACCCATCCCCCTAGTTGCACCAGATATTAATTTCATTATTTATTTAATTACTCCTATTTCCCTCACCCACCTCAAAGTATTCCTAAAATCTCTCGTTGGTGTCCCCATATTCCCTTATACAAATTAAATGACTTACACCCTTACTAAATTCTTAGTTGAGTTCAATTTAGAAGGTCCTTAAAGGCAAGATTCCTTACTAAGTTAGTCATTTTTCTTTTTCCCCTCCATTTCCCTTTTTCTTTATGTTTCCCCTTTTCCCCTTAGTTTCTTATTTCTTTTAAGTTCCTCTCTTTTCCTTTTTTATCTAAAACTCAAATTAGCAAGTGTAGAAAAATTACCTTTCACCCCTTTTTCTTTTTAATTATTAAATTTTAATTAGCATGTGTAACAAAACAATCATTTCCTCCTTTAAAAAAAATAAAAAAATTAATTCCCCAAATAATTTGATTTTAATAAATTAATTGAATTTCTTACCCCCTTCTCGTCACATGTTTAATGATTATTATTATTATTATTTTACCACAAGTATCACTTAGACCTAGATTTTATTTTCTTAGGCTAAGCGACATTTTTATTAGGAAAATTGTTTTAAAAACTTTCTTATCACATCATTCATTCTAAGGCCATCTAGGTTTATTCACTTATTAGTTAACAACACGATGTGCCCTTTAGGATGCACTAGGTGCTCCAAGGGTGCCACTCACCTCATTCCATTTTCCTTGTGCGACGTGCCCTTCAAGACGCACTACATGCTCCAAGGGTGCCACTCGCCTCTTTGCATTTTTCTTGCGTGGCATATCCTTCAGGACGCACTACATGCTCCAAGGGTGCCACTCGCCTCTTGAATGACTTGGTAGACATAAAATCCCCTAGAGTCAATACTCTGCCAGGTGATCTTGTGGGATACTAAGGGCCTCTAAGGAATAAGGCCCCTACCTTATTGCATGCCCCTTAGAATCACCGTGAGCGATTGTCGTAGTCAACCCTCATGACATCATGGGTATTCTCAAACTAGGTAATCATTAACCTACAGTTCCAGCCATGGTGGGAGTGATAGTAGGCTGTAGCAGGGCTGTCGTCCACACCTCTCCCTCAACATCTCTGGTTGTTGTGCGTGACCCCTCTACTCCATATGTGAGTCTAGTCGGCAAGCTATTTTTAGGCTGCATCATGAACACATCATGTTAGAAATAAAATCAATCATCATAACATCTAATAAGATGTACATATGTCATATAAAAAATAATCAAAACTCAATAGTCAACTCCCTGACTCGATCCAGAATCCAAGGGGTTTCATCGATGCCTCTGCATCCTCAAGGTACAAAGTCCTACACACTCAGGAGAACCCAGTCAATAGTACCTATCTACGTAAGTACACAAAATAACATATAATCACATCGATAATGCCTCATAATCATAATCAATGACCAATAACATAATAATCTGAATCACTTGCAAGTAAGTGTCCTCAAAGAATAAGTTCACTCAATACACGCAAGAGAGGGATGTTACAACTTGATTTTGATTATTTAATTATTATTCTTTAGGATGTGAGCACAAATTCCACATTTTTTATTTTTTATAGTTTAGTGTTTATCAAAAATTTGTGCATGTCACATATGCAAAAGATAAAAATAAAAAAAATACATATTGACTTTTAAGAATGTATTATTTATGCTCTCCCATTCATTCCATTTGAAGGGATCTATATTCTTTGATATTGGTTGATCATAAAAATACCAAATAATTATATAAGTTCATCATTACAAAACCCCGAGATCTTGCATCTTGAAAAATAATACATATTGACTTTTGAGAATGTATTATTTATGTTCTCCCATTCATTCCATTTGAAGGGATCTATATTCTTTGATATTGCTTGATCATAAAAATACCGAATAATTATATCAAGTTCATCATTACAAAACCCCAAGATCTTGCATCTTGAGAGGAGAATTCCTAGGTACCTAGGTTTAATGAAGTTCTACCATCTTGTATTTCTCAATAGAGATCAAGATCACGATGAAGTGGCATTCTGCAATGATTAAGCATCTTATGTGATCAACATCGAATGACAATGATTGAGCATCTTATGTGAGCATTGGTAAAGTATAGATGAGTATATATGATCAACATCGAATGACAACGATTGAGTATCTTATGTGATTAAGAAAAAGTAAGACAAACTTAGATTGACGACTGATTGTCAACACCAAGTTCACCACCACCTAC
>JZKD02S1984287.1:1330805-1343081 GCA_000966675.3 Picea glauca
TTTTTTTTAAAGTCTTCATTAAATCATATATAAATTGGTGTATGAGATCCCATCTATAGTTTTAAAAAGATAGAATCTATTATAATTTAGTGGTTAATCCATAGTGAAGATAATTATCACAATTATTATTCATGAATGTGGGTTGGTTCATTATTATTATTTAAGTAAAACCACATCACTTAATATGGTTTACTCATAGGGCTATAGATTTTCACTTTTACTAAATGCAAATGACTTGCTAGTGGTCCATAAGGAGCTAGACTTTCATTCTTGTTAGATGCTTAGGGTAGTTATCCACCCTTATTCAAGGAAAACCAAGGCACTTGAAATGATCCCCTCATGATTCATAAGGACGTAGACTTTCCCTCTTGCTAGATGAAAATGACCCAATTGTGGTCCGTGACTTTCACTCTTGCTAGATGTGGGTCTTACTAAAACTTTTGAGGAAGAAAAGTTCTTAGGAAATCACAAGTAGTTTTAGGTCTTACTCCCAGATCAAAAAGCTATTTTAATCTATCTAATATCCCCAAGAAAATCTATCCTTTATAGTCATTCCTAAAACTACCTCCAATAAAATCATATACTTTCTAATAACATTTAACTTTAATTCTATACATAACACCCCGCACACTACCCTCTATTACAATTTAATTTTTTATTAAGAAAATAAAAAATTTAAATATTTATATTAATATGAAATAACTTTGAAAATCCATATTTTAATTAATAAAATATAACAGAACATATATGTAAATAAATTTGTTAATAACGTACAGTAAATTAATCATGGGATAAATGGCCAAAAATACATACCAACATCCAAGAAAAACCGTGAGGTTCTATGCTTCTGACCTAATGGTACATCCATGACTAAATTGGTCTCAGCTGAAAGAAACTTGAATCTTCTTGTGCAATCAATTTTTCTATAGGGTTCCAATGAATCCGCATTTAAGCTTCCATTGTCACTGGAATTTTCTATCTTCACGGCGCCTTTCTTAACCTTATAAAACTAATCAGTTGTGCTGCGACATCTCCTTGCTTACTCATTGCTTCTTAGTCAAATCTAGGTTTTTCTCACAGAACTCTGGTTTGGGCTCACTTTCTTCTCCCCCTCTACCTTTCTCTCGATTCATTTTTTTCGCTCAACGCTTATAAATTTTTTATTAACAGTCTAACCTCCTCTCTGTACATTATTTTTGCCTCAGTCACAATTGACCTTTCCCTTCAATTTCCGCATTCACTCGGACCCGATTTTGCTCTACTCCACAAACCTTAATTTCGTCGCCAGCACACTTAGACACCAAAAGCTGCATGGACTTCTTACACAGTTTGAAAAACCTGCACTTTCGCATCAGAAAGAAAACCATCCACACACACTCGACCACAATAACTGCTGGGCTTCTACCTATACAAATACTACAGTTTACAACAAAGAGCTCTATATTTTTCATTCAAACCTTGGACTACGCTTCAATGCTCTCCCTCTCAGACTATTCAGGTTTTTGCCTCTTTGATCTTTTGTCCATTCATTTTTGTCCTCATTCTTCTTCATCAAACTCACAGATTCAGTCTATTCAAATCTGCAGTTACCCCAAATTAAGTGTCCAAACTGTGACTTGGAGCCATGGCAAATATACCGAGTCCCTTCAAATCTGCGTCGGAGCCATGGCTTCCTAAATATACCGAGTCCCTACAAATCTGCGTAGCAGCCTACAGATCTGCCCATCCTGAATTTTATAAAAATATTTTCAAGGTGTTAGCTAAACGTTATATTTTTTGGGTTTTATTTGGACTGAATCTGATCATATAAATCTGGACAAAATCAATATTTTTTGTTGTTTAAATTGCATTTTTGAATGCTTAAATGGATTCAATTGGCTAAAAAACTTTTGAAGCACTTAGATTACACAAATTTAGCCACTCAAATCTACAGATCCAACCATTCCTCACTAGATTTAGGGCAAAAATATAAATATAAGTGAGAACTAATATGCATTTAATGCATTTACTAGTTGCATAGCAGATGCTCTTAAATTAACTCTTATACCAGTTATCAAAAGCATTAGTTTAAACTTTCTATTAAATGATTTTTTTTTGTCATATTTTCTGGGATATTTACCCAAATTCCACAAGAAATTGTTAGATCCTCAAATTTAAGTGATTATTTCTATATAATTCCAATGCCTCAAGAATTTCTCAACATAGTAAATCCAATAAACAACACCATTATCAAAATATAATAAAGATAATGTTTATGGAAAAGAGTCAATGCTAAAAAGGTCATAAAAAGTGTTCTATGAGTATCTATGCAGTTTAGTGAGATTTATGAAGTGATAGATATGGTAATGAATAATTCGAATATCTTAAATTGGCTTTCTTACATTGTCACTGTTTCTGATTGAATTCGCTACCTGCAACGAGTTAGAATTGGTCGAGTAATCTCTTGACAGTATTTCACTAGTTTACTAGATCATTAGTGTTGATCAGGAAATTGGTAGGAAAGTGAAAACATCAAAAATCCTACTTCAGTAGAGCTCAGCTCAAATTACAGAGAGGTGTAGGGCAGTGTAAGAACATGGGATAGCCGGTCATCATATTGTTTGTTTATAGGGTTTTCTTTCTTTTCTTATATTAAAATTTAATTCAAATTTTGAATACCCTATATCAAACATTTAGTGTAAAAATGTACATTTTTTTTTTTAAATGAAATGGATCTTGTGATCTTCACAAGAGGCTAAGCTTATGGAATTCTCAAGAGGCTCAAGCTTTTTCATGTTGTGTACTTTAATGTTTTGATTTTTCAATTTTGTGATTTTGTTGAGTTATTTAAGTTATTTGGTTTCTAGATAATAAGTTTATAAAATAATTTAAATCATATGGTTTCTAAAGTAACTTATAAAATAATTTATTGAGTGGAAAAAGAAGAAAGATAAAGTATAAAGTTAGATATTTTTGAAAAATAATTTTTTTTTATTAAAATAAATAAATATGATTTAAATATAAATATTTTTAATAATGTTATATATATTTTTATTATAAATCTGAAAATTGTTAAAACAAGTTTTTCTGTTTTATTTTTTTTTCACTATTTGTTTTATAAAAAAAAAATCCATTTTGTAAAACTTGAAAGAAAAATAATTTTTATATAAATAAAGTATGAAATGAAATATGTCTACTCTACCTTTTCCATGTCCAAATATACTAAATAATTTGAGATAGTAAGTGGCCATGGCCTATGGATATGAATATGCATTAAATGCTAGTTCTATAAGTGGGTATGGGTATGAATATGCAGTAAATGCTAGTTCTGCAAGTGGGCATGAGTACGAAAATGTATTAAATGCTAGTTTTGCAAGTGGGCATGGTACCAATATGCATTAAATGTTAGTTTTGCAAGTGGGCATGGGTATGGATATGCATTAGAAATGCCTTTTTCCCAGCAATATTTTCTAGGGACATTTGCCCAAAATCCGGAAAGAAATTGTTAGATTCACATATTAGACAAAGCCTTTATAAATCTACAGAAATCCATCTTAGTTTTGAATTTAAGATTTATTGTTTGAGAGTTTATTTTTTTCCAATTTAATTTGCATACATGACACATCTTCTTAAACTATAAATACAAATACACCTACACCAAATATATTAAATAATTTGAGATAGTAAGTGGGCATGTGTATGAATATGCATTAAATGCTAGTTCTATAAGTGGGCATAGATATGAATATGCATTAAATGCTAGTTTTGATTTGTAAATGGAATCTGAAGAAATTACTATTTTGTTGTTGTTTAAAACTCATTTCTGAATGCAGAAATGGATTCACTATGCTGAAAAACCCCTAGGGTAATGGGATTATACAGAAATTATCACTCAAATCTGTGGATCTAACAATTTCTTCTTTACATAAGATGTAAATGGAATCTGAAGTTATTTGGTTTCTAAATAATAAGATTATAAATAATAAGTGGCCATGGTCTATGGGTATGAATATGCATTAAATGCTAGTTCTATAAGTGGGTATGGGTATGAATATGCAGTAAATGCTACTTCTGCAAGTGGGCATGAGTACAAAAATGTATTAAATGCGGGGCATGGTACCAATATGCATTAAATGTTAGTTTTGCAAGTGGGCATGGGTATGGATATGCATTAGAAATGACTTTTTCCCAGAAATATTTTCTAGGGACATTTGCCCTAAATCCAGAAAGAAATTGTTAGATTCACAGATTAGACAAAGCCTTTATAAATCTGCAGAAATCCATCTTAGTTTTGAATTTAAGATTTATTGTTTGAGAGTTTATTTTTTTCCAATTTAATTTACATACATGACAATCTTCTTACACTATAAATACAAATACACCTACACCAAAAATATAAATCAGCATAAATATAAATCAGCATAAATATATCTTAGTTTTGAATTTAAGATTTATTGTTTAAAATTCATCTTATTCTGATTTATAAATAGGTAGAAATACATCTTAGTTTTGAATTTAAGATTAAGATTTATTGTTTGAAATCCATCTTAATTTTGAATTTAAGATTTATGGTTTGAAATCCATCTTATTCTGATTTATAAATCGGCAAAAATACATGTTAGTTTTGAATTTAAGATTAAGATTTATTGTTTGAAATCCATCTTAGTTTTAAATTTAAGATTTCCTAAAATTTATTAGATTAAGATTTCATTTTGAATTTAAAATTGATTAGTTTTGAATTTAAAATTTATTGTTTGAGAGTTTATTTTTTTCCAATTTAATTTAAATACATTAAATTATAAATACAAATACACCCACAGCTGCAAATTTTACAAGTTCAGACACTATAAATACACCCAGACTTGCAAATTTTCACAAGTTCAAATAAAAACTGACACCTAAAATTATAAAAAAATATGCATTTGAATGTGAATGAATGTTTTTAAACTAGATTCTGGATACAATTTCATAAAATCTACTCATGACATGACAACAGCACTGTGCTAAAAATTTGCTCATAACCATGAGCTATTACAGGTGTCAAATCCATTGTATTTGAGATCCTTCTGCACCCAATTATTTCTTCTGTTCCGTGGCCTTCTTGGCACTCCATTTCTCGACAACGAAGAATCCGAAGAGGGATACAATGGAGAGAGCAGAGCAAAAAACACTGGCGATGTCGAGGGAAGTGTGCCTCCCAGAGATGGGCTCGACCATGAACAGATTGCTGGTCTTGTTCTTGTTGGTGCTCTGCCCGTACGCCACTTCGCTCCCTGAAGCGTTCAATGCGTATGCTCTCACAAAGTATGTGCCTTTCGGCACGTCCCTCTCCACAGTCCATGCGGTGCTGTTGTTCATGATGTTGGAATTGTAGGGTTGCTCTATGATATCAAACTGGCACGCCTTATCCTTCTTTAGATCGTTGTTGCTCTTCCTCCAGGCTCTGTCCACTTGGCTCACTGGAGCGAAACAAAGCTTCACCTCCACAGTCTTGTACTCTGAATCCACCCATGATGATGATTCGTTTACCCACCATGACACTACCAGTTGGTCCCTCCCCGCCATGGCGACTGTAAAATTATTTCAAACTTTTAATTGAGAGTTTCAATCAATCTACATTCATTTTAATTTGAGATTTATCAAGTGAGATTAAATACGTTTAACATGTAAACTAAACAGTTGTATAAAAACGAAAATAATCTTCAACCCTTCTTTGATGAATCTGAATTGACAGAACTAAGATGAATAACCCATGTATGAATATTTTTTTATTGAACTTGTATACATGTGAAAATTTCTTGTTAAATTTAGTTGAATATTACAGTCTCTTCCATACTGAAATGCAAAAAGCTCTGAGCAACAATTAGAACTGTAGAAAGCTCGGCCCTGTAATAATTTGAATGGCTTACCATTGGGTGCTATTGGTGCAGATGAATTGATAGTTACAGTGACAACCAGAGTCCTGCGCAAGGAAGAGAACTGCACCCCTGCAGTGGCCGATGCCACCAAACAGGAAATCGCCACTATATACAGTAGTACAAATTCCGCTGCGGATACCATTTCTGCATACAAGTAAACCCAACAGTTTAAATTAAATCACATGCTTTAAACTTTCTCGGTAGACCTAAAACAAATCAGAATTGGATGGCTGCTTACCCAAACGCAAGACAAAATCAGAATGGAAACAAATTGCAGAAAATCCAACTTATCACCAGCCCCCAAAAACCCAATAATCGGAAAATGAATAGATATGAAGGCGAGACCGAGACCGAGCCCTTTTAGGGAGACGAAAAAGAAAACCTAATCGGTTCGGCTAAGCAAGCGGTAGCTCAGAGAGCGAGCAAGAGGTTGAAGAAACTCTCAGATTCCGTTCCATTCGGTCCCTTGGATTGGCAAGATTCTCTTTAACGATTACAACTGTAAGGACGGATGGCTTCTCTGCACAGCCAAAGGCCGCCTGGATATTTCCAGGCACGGGATGCGGTGAAGAGTACGTGAGCAAATTAAAGTTTCATTTGAGAAAGTAAATCAAAGTCTAAACTCAGATGCCCCGCCTTCTCTGACACATGCCACTTCATCTCCAATTACGGAATCTATGATGGACCCTAGATCTAAAATATATTTCTTTGGACCATAAGAAGTCGCATCTCACTTTCAAAGTCAAATCAATGGGCACACAACGGAGTTGATTGATGAGTGATAATGATTGATAAGTGGAAAAAATTCAATTTACGATGCATTTGTTAATTTAATTTAAATTGAAATTTGAGATATGATTTTTTAAGTTGGAATTTTACTATATAAATTTACACTAATCAATATTTTTTTGTTGTTCAGAATTTGTTTATGAATGTAGAAATGGATTCACCATGTTGAAAACTTTTCAGGGTACTCAGATTCTACAAAAATAATCATTTAAATCTAAAAGTCCAACAATTTTTGATCGTGGTAAATATTCCCCTTAAAAAATCTTCATTTCTTAGAATCTTTAACTTACTGTATATATATAAAGCTTTTATGTGTTTCTAATGATGAGTGGAGTGTCCACTTAAAATGTTGGACTTTTCATAATTTTGCATTTAGTTTTAGAAAATGCAAACAAAATTATCTAACTTTCAATCTAAATAAATGGAATTGATTAATACACTGATAAATTTGGGATGGTAAGAGTAGGTAATTTTGTATATTTAGAAGGAAAAATGAAAATAACTTTCTCTTATGATTAGGTATCCTAACTAATAATCACTCAAAAGCAATGGCAACATAAAAGTGCAAAGAGTGGGACATGCACTAGTAATTGGTATGTGAAGTGTGGAACATGCAATAGTGATTGGTATGTGAAGTGTATAAGCCATTTATTGTAAGTTTTTTCAAAATTGCAAAGTTTTTGATTTTTTTTGTTTGTTTCAAAGATAATTATTTTTGAAGTGGCTTGCAAGCTATTTATCAATACTCTAGAAAATTCAAACAACATTATGACTTTCAATGTAAATAAATGGAGTTGATTAATAAACTGATAAATTTGGGATGGTATGAGTTCGGGATTTTATATAATTTAAAAGGAAAAATGAAAGTACATCTCTCACGATTAGGTATTCTTACTATTAATGGGTCAAAAAGAAATGGCAAGATACAAAAACTGTCATTGTTGAAAGTGTAAGGAGTGGGACATACAATAGTGATTGATATGTAAAATGTATTAGACATTTATTGTAAGTCTTTTCAAAATTCCAAAGTTTTTGATTTTTCGCTTAAAAATCATTATTTTTGAAGGGGTGTGTAAACTATTTATTAATTATTATTAAGTTTCTCCATCAAAGTACTTCTTCTTTATCATGATTTTTCCATCAAATTGTAGTATGGTCAAAAACTTCAAAGCAATTGAATTCTATTAAGTTTTGTGAACCTACAATTTTGAGGTGAATTGCTTCACCAATACCAATGTGGGTAATGGGCAAAAGATATATTAAAATTTAAAGGAGGGCTCCCTATTTCATATCCTTTCCATGACATGTATTTACATCAATTTTGTAAGGCTCATGAAGCTTAGGTGTCTCGTCACACACGATCATGAAGTTAGATAATTATGACATTTAATCAACCTCAATTTTTTATGCATTCATTCATCAACATTTAGGTTAATCAAAGGGAACCATTGATCAATCTTGCTTTGCATGTGTTTTATCGTTTCCAAAAGTGCGGATTGAGTTTGCATTTGCTTCTTCCTCCCTTATTCCCGGGGCTCTGCATTGGCAAAGTGAATTTAGGGGTCAAGGAAAATTCAAACAAAATTATTTAACTTTCAATATAAATAAATGGAATTGATTAATATACTCATAAATTTGGGATGATATGAGTCCGTAATTTTGTATATTTAGAAGGAAAAATGAAAACAACTTTCTCTTATGATTAGGTATCCTTACTAATAATCAGTCAAAAACAATGGCAACATAAAAGTGCAAAGAGTGGGACACGCACTAGTGATTGGTATGTGAAGTGTATAAAACATTTATTGTAAAATTTTTCAAAATTGCAAAGTTTTTGATTTCTTTTTTGTTTCAAAGATAATTATTTTTGAAGTGGCTTGTAAGCTATTTATTCATACTCTAGAAAATTCAAACAACATTGTGAATTTCAATGTAAGTAAATGGAGTTGATTAATAAACTAATAAATTTGGGATGGTATGAGTTCGAGATTTGATATAATTTAAAAGGCAAAATGAAAGTACATTTCTCAAGATTAGGTATCTTTACTAATAATGAGTCAAAAGAAATGGCAAGATACAAAAATTGTCATGGTTGAAAGTGCAAGGAGTGGGACATACAATAGTGATTGATATGTAAAATGTATGAAACATTTATTGTAAGTCTTTTCAAAATTTCGAAGTTTTTGATTTTTTCGCTTAAAAATCATTATTTTTGAAGGGGTGTGTAAATTATTTATTAATTATTATTAAGTTTCTCCATTAAAGTACTTCCTCTTTATCATGATTTTTCCATCAAATTGTAGTAGTGCTCAAAAACTTCAATGCAATTGAATTCTATTAAGTTTTGTGAACCTACAATTTTGAGGTGAATTGCCTCACCAATATCAATGTGGGTAATGGGCAAAAGATATATTAAAACTTAAAGGAGGGTTCCCTATTTCATATCCTTTCCATGACATGTATTTACATCAATTTCTTAAGGTTCATGAAGCTTAGGTGTCTTATCACACACGATCATGAGGGTAGATAATTATGACATTTAATCAACCTCAATTTTTTATGCATTCATTCATCAACATTTAGGTTAATCAAAGGGAACCATTGATCAATCTTGCTCTGCATGTGTTTTATTGTTTCCAGAAGTGCGGATTGAGTTTGCATTTGCTTCTTCCTCCCTTATTCCCGGGGCTCTGCATTGGCAAAGTGAGTTTAGGGGTCAAGGAAAATTTAAACAAAATTATTTAACTTTCAAAATAAATAAATGGAATTGATTAATATACTCATAAATTTGGGATGATATGAGTCTGTAATTTTGTATATTTAGAAGGAAAAATGAAAATAACTTTCTCTTATGATTAGGTATCCTTACTAATAATCACTCAAAAGCAATGTCAACATAAAAGTGCAAAGAGTGGGACATGCACTAGTGATTGGTATGTGAAGTGTGGAACATGCAATAGTGATTGGTATGTGAAGTGTATAAGACATTTATTGTAAGTTTTTTCAAAATTGCAAAGTTTTTTATTTTTTTTGGTTTTAAAGATAATTATTTTTGAAGTGGCTTGTAAGCTATTTATCAATACTCTTGAAAATTCAAACAACATTGTGAATTTCAACGTAAGTAAATGGAGTTGATTAATAAACCGATAAATTTGGGATGGTATGAGTTCAAGATTTGATATAATTTAAAAGGAAAAATGAAAGTACATTTCTCAAGATTAGGTATCTTTACTAATAATGAGTCAAAAGCAATGGCAAGATACAAAAATTGTCATTGTTGAAAGTGCAAGGAATGGGACATACAATAGTGATTGATATGTAAAATGTATCAGACATTTATGGTAAGTCTTTTCAAAATTCCAATTTTTTTTATTTTTTCACTTAAAAATCATTATTTTTGAAGGGGTGTGTAAACTATTTATCAATAATTATTAAGTTTCTCCATCAAAGTACTTCCTCTTTATCATTATTTTTCCATCAAAAGTGGTCAAAAACTTCAATGCAAATGAATTCTATTAAGTTTTGTGAACCTACAATTTTGAGGTGAATTGCCTCACCAATATCAATGTGGGTAATGGGCAAAAGATATATTAAAATTAAAAGGAGGGCTCCCTATTTCATATCATTTCCATGACATGTATTTACATCAATTTCGTAAGGTTCATGAAGCTTAGGTGTCTCATCACACAGGATCATGAGGGTAGATAATTATGACATTTAATCAACCTTAATTTTTTATGCATTCATTCATCAACATTTAGGTTAATCAAAGGGAACCATTGATTAATTTTTCTCTGCATGTTCTTTATTGTTTCCAGAAATGCGGATTGAGTTTGCATTTGCTTCTTCCTCCCTTATTCCCGGGGCTCTGCATTGGCGAAGTGAGTTTAGGGGTCAAGGAAAATTTTAGGGGCTAAATTTCGCCCATCGACTAATTTTCCATGGTTTTTTCCAAAAGAAGATTTACCAACTTCCTTTTTTTCTTTAAAATGATTCACCGAAATTATATAGGATAAAATATATTACTTTAAAAATCACCAAATTATTTGAAAAGCTATATTAAATCCTTAGAAACTTGAATATTTTTACAAAAATATCGCCAAACATTTTATGCTTGGCATTTTAAGAATCAGTAAGATTCGTTAAGGTTTATACACTTAAAGAAACATATAGATCCTTAAAAATTTCCCTACTAGGGGTTTGTTTTGTTTCTAAAAGAAATTTGGCGAAGAAGCAAAATACACTTCTAGAAGACGGTATTTGTAAGAATGATTTTATAAAAACACCACCAAACATTTTATGCTTGACATTTTAAGAATTAGTAAGATTTTCTAAGGTTTCTACGCTTTAATAAACATATAGATCCTTAAAATTTTACCTACTAGGGGTTTGTTTTGTTTCTAAAATAAATTTGTTGGAGAAGCAAAATACACTTCTAGAAGAAGTTATTTGTATACTTTCTAGAAGAGTTCAACATAGAATATTTTTTCCTCCATGTTAGCAATGGCTCACTACTACTGAAGTGATGGGTGTGCTCTAGCCGAGGTTAGAAGAAATGTAAAGAAATATGTGTTTGGGATAACAAAGGATTAGAAATCAATGGCGCGAGGAGTGAGAGCGGAAATTGTCTATGAAAATTAAAGAATGAGACCGATATATTGTTAAGACAATGACCCAACTGAGGATGCTTCAAGATTTGGTATGAGAATATAAAGCCTTTATGGAAATCCAGAGAAACAATTTTTTGGTGTTGGATTTGAAACTAGACTTGGTGATTTTGTTGGTGCCATGCATTTTTGTTTTCTCAACCTCCCATGGGAGTTAATTCCATACCCCTCTCCATCAATTGATTCTTTTAATGTGGATTCCTCCTCCCATGGATTATCAAATTCCAAGGATGACAACATGGAGGATTAACACTATCGCAAGATGAAACTAGAGGGTTCTAAAGAAGACACTTGCCTCATGGATCAATTAGACAATGGGATGTGTCATGAGGATTTCAACAAGGAGACCCAAGTGATAAAATATGCCTTTCATGGGATAGCATTTTAGCTCATATCAAATTTGTAATGTTTATGTAGGTTAAGTTACCACTGATTCAGTTTGTAGTGCATTATACCTATCATGCTTATATGTTAATAGTCTGGATAAGTAGTAGCAAGTTTTTTGGAATACGGATAGTAAAATTCGTTAACTTGAGTTGCAACCATCCCCTCATCTATTTGTATTACGATGTTGTACAACCAGGCCACAATTTTTTTCTAATACAATCCCTATTTTTTTTTCTTACATGTAATAACTCATCCTACCCTCAAGCCTATTGATGGTACCTTGTTAGGCCTAATAAACAATTGACTCACAAAGAGAGAAAATGTTACAAGCGAGATTTGAACTCGAGTGGCGATGATAAAATTTCTTCCTCTCAACCACCGAAACTAGACCCAATTGATGAAACCCATTACTCTCTAAAAAGATTGAAAATTCATTTTATTTTGTTTCATCCATTATTTTTCAAAATTGAAATTTTAAATCATAAACAATTAGTTTTGTTTGCTACACATTTATTTCAAAAATAATAAAATTGTAA
>JZKD02S1984288.1:0-11654 GCA_000966675.3 Picea glauca
TGATATGTAAGTGAATTTTTCATGCAAAACTTCTTAAGTGAATGGTTGTAGGCTTAATTTCTTACATTTGCTATTATATTGCTATTATATTGCTGAATCTTGAAACCCTAGGTAGAAAGCACACTAGTAGGTCATTGCTATATGTCCCCATGCTTGAGAAATAAATTTTGCCATTGATAAAGGAAGATAAAGCCTAGTCGTTGCTACACTTGTCTCCCTTTTTCTGAGTTAGCATTAAAGTTATAGGTTGAAAAGAGGAGACGTCCTAGGCCTAGTTAATTCTACACCTAGGGTTTTAACCTTCTAGGGTTTTGAAAGCCTTGTTCCTGCAACACTTTCTCCCTTAGACCTGTATTTTAAAGTTAGTCGTTTTGCCAAGTGCATTTAGAGAAAGAGGAAGGAGCACGAGGCCTTTCTTAAGCAACACTGGAGTGAGCCTCCTTCCCTTAGGATTTTGATTCCAGGGCCCTGCCATTGCAGCACTTTGGAACCCTACCTTCTAGTCTCTAAATTTAAGTCCTCCCGAGACTTTTTGCCCTTACTTTGACTCCATTTTACCCTAAGGCACTGGTATTCTCTCCAACGTTGAGCTTATAGTGTTCAAAAATCATCTTTTAAAACTTTCATTTCGAAACCCTAACTAACCCTAACACCACTAACTAGGGCTGACGTCATACTTGACGCAGCCACCCTTCTAACTAGCAAATAAGAAATTAAATGATGATGCCAGGTCTTTATTGAGCTAATTTTGATTGATAATACTCTTGGCTTGGTCATTTTGTGATAGATATTGATGAATTGGTGATTTTTCATTGGCTAATTAGTAAAACGTTGACCTCATCTTGTCTACTATATTACTTATTAAATGAAATCAGATAGTCAAGAAGTACTAACCCTTTGAAATATAACCTGCAAATATACATATAGTGTTGTTGTTGTCTTGTTCCGGGCAGGTGCTCTCAACAGGGACTTCACTTCTTTATTGGCTAATTAGCCAGATTATCTGATACTGGTGGTAACTTGGGAGGAGGGAAAACCTTAAACACCCGACCTTATATTCTTTACCTCTTCAAACCCCAGGTTACCGGGGACGTCTCCCCTGGGCTAACCTCCCTAAAAAGAAAGAACCCCCCATCAAGGTGACAGTGGGTGGGGAAGGTTCCTATTACTCCAGTTTGACCCTTATTCCTTAGCCATTTGACCTAAACTACAAACTGCGCGATAACATGCCTCTAATTCTTTCTCTTTTGGTATGTCACATATGTCTTCACACTTGTCATCCTTCGTTCCGACATCTAATGTAAATCCTTGTTTTGGGTTTGGGGGCACGTCGCCTCCTTATACTCCTTTCTCTTTTGGTGGGGGTCATATCCGTCAACCAACCCCCACAATAGGAGGTTGGAATCCTCCTTCCTCTAGACGTAATCCTAGCTACAATTTTCCAGGGTGGAGTGCTCAAATAGGTTGTCCTTCTACTTCGTATATCTCGTCCATCCATCCTTCTTCCACAATGCCTGTTCTTATGAACACTTTTCTCATGGAAAACCTCCGTCTAAACTCTGGTGCTTCACCAGTGGGAGTCAATTTTATAGTAGATGAAGTTGCATTTATTAGGTAGGTGAAGAATGGAGAATTCTAGAGAAATATTTCATCTCATGTATTTTGATTTAGTTTTCTATGTGAATTTGAAGAAGGGCTCAGGAGCTCCATTGTTGTGTGTGTTCATACTCTGTTTTGTGAATGCTTACCTCTGGTTGAACATGGACACTTTTGGCAACATGAACAATCTTGGTGTAAATATGTAATTCCACGAGCCACACCCAAAGCTATAAAATACAATTGTTCCCACGTTAAGACTTGCCCCTTCTCTTTTCCTAAAAATATTATTTTTTCGAGAGATCCATTTACCATGTACTCATATAACAGTGCGCTTGTAGAATTCTCGAAACAATACCCAAACAGACGAACCAAATTGACATGATGGACGTGTCCAATGGTGGCCACTTCATTCATAAATTGGGTCTGGATGTGTCTATGCCGATCAAGAGGCTTAACAGCGACTAGAGCACCATTGCGAAGCTTTCCTTTATACAGCACGCCATAACCCCCTTCTCCCAACTTTTCTGCAAAGTTGTTTGTCATCTTCTTGAGGTCAAGTTGTGAGTATCTGGTTGGCATTTCATAAGCGTATTCCTTAAGGAATTTCTCCACCTTTGAAAAAGAGCTACAAGTCCGAGGAGGAGGAGGCTGCTTTCTCCTCTTCCAATAAAACGTCGAGAACAATACTAGTGTTATTACTGCTGTCAACGCGGCTCCCGCCTGCGGTAGAATGAAGAGATTGATATCAATTCCCCAAAGAGAATTATTGGAAACAAAATGCAAAATCACTTTGAACTGAATAGGGAGAAATCATATTTAGCTATTATAATCGCCGACTTGTTTGTACCTCCTGTATCAAGGATCCACAGTTTTGTGTAAGATAATTTACTTGACAGATCGGGAAACACATATACATAACATGGTTCAAAAGTGGTGGTAAAATGTTGCATTTAATATATATTTACAGATAGAGAGAATTCAAGCACTGATCTTTCTAATCAAATTTGTGGAATGCTATCGAGAAACCTACCATTGCCGAGGCATTTGCCTTGCGTATAGGATACGCCATTCGGACAATAGCAAGAAAAGTTTTTCGCTTTTGACAAGCGGCACAACTTGGGTTCTCATACCACGTTATCTCAAAACCCTCCACTAGAAAATTCTGATTAATATTGGACTGGAGAGCGAGTTTCTGAATTGATAATTGAAAATGCGTTTTACAGAAGCCTGTCCCCCATGAGTCTAATTCTGTAATTTCGTTGTTTTTTTTTTTTAATTTACAGACAGGAAGTTTCGATGTTGCTTCCGCTGTCCACCAAAGACGAGTTAAATTCCACACACCTGCTAGCATTTGTAAAAACATGAAGGCCCCGTGAAAAGGATGGGTGAATAGACTTCCTGCTTGTAGACAAACTTAATACGGATAATTTTATCATACATGATCGCCATGTCTCTATTGGATTGAAGTTTTTTTCCCGTGTTTCCACATTCTGATTTTGCAAGACAAGTGGATGAAAGGTACAGTTTGTGAGAATCTCACATGGTTTCATTTCACACGGTCAAATGAATATACAATTCACCAAGGGAAATATGATATATGAGAAAATTTTCTGCTTGGAAAAAAAAAAAGCTTCATTGACCAATCAAAGGCAGCCTAAGATATTTGAAAAGGAGTGAAGAACAACTTCACCCTAACAGCTCATACGGTCAACCAACCGAGAATGTGCATCCGAAGACATTCTCACGCATATTGAAGCATCGGCTAAGTTGTATAATGATCTTATAATCATTTATTGGAAAGGGATGAAACAAAATATGGAAGAGTAAACACGATTTCTCGCACAAAACTCTACTGAAATAATTTAGTATTTATTATAAGTTGTGAGTCCATTATATAGGTTTCATAAGTTGTTTTTAGATCTAATTTATTCTAAATAGAAGGAGAGGTCTCTCAACCATATAACAACACTTACAACATTCACATAGAGAATGATTTTACCTTTCAATAACAAAATACATTATCAAACATAATCTCCTCACACATTATCAAGACAAGTAGGAGTTACATATTCCAACACTCTCCCTTAACAAGTACTTGTCTTAATATCTTTAATATTTTTAGTAGATTCATGTTGTCATCTTCGGCTTCTATCTTCATATAGCGGGGCTTTAGTGTGTTGTTGGCAGCCAATTCACATTTTTCCACTATCTTATAAGCTACTTACACCAATGTTTTGCAAACATCAATTTTTCGTCGCAATTATTCAAATAAACGACACTTTTATTTTTGCGACATTTGCACATTTACCTTCATTTATGTTTTCACGATTGTAAGCGTGAAAACTTGGTCTTTTGCAGTCGCATTGAAATCATTGTTTGAACTGTCCTAATCCTTTTGTCAATATGCCTATTGCGCTTGCTTTTCACTTATCATTATGCAGCTGGCAAAAATTTCGAACTATACTCATTGGACATTCTTGTATTGATCGTGTGACTTGGTTTTATTGAGTTTGTAATGCATTGACATTTGGATTTGCATTTTATTTGACCTACTTGACCATTGGTTTCATGAAAATACATAGGGGTTATGATTAAATCCTTCATATATATCTTTTAATATAATACCTATGTTCGTGTTTTCAAAACTATTGGCATGTTGATTATATGAAGACCCATTGGCACCTTGGTTAAAATCTTGATATGAGTTGTTACAATACATTGGCGCATGGTTAAACATTTGGTATTGGTTTCAAATTGAATGTTGATGGTTTAAAACTATGGCATAGCGTTGATTGTGCGCGTTGGTTTATACACTTACTATTGGTTTCATTGGTCGGCCAAGTGACGTGATTGTTGAACTATGCTATAATGGGTAGAACAGCTATAAGCCGACGGTTGTACTTGGGCAATAACTATTATGCATGGTAGAGATAAGCTCCACCACCTTCGCACGATGGCATTTATGCCTAGATCCCTTATCCCGGTTTAACCTCTGTTAGCTCGGGTAATCCTTCGTGCACTCTGCTCCTGTGTGTGCTATGACCCAAACCCTGGCTCGTTCACCGTGTGCTCAGCTCTATGGCACCGGTGGTGCGAATCGAGCCGAACGGTAGCCAAGCCTTGCTACTATTTGACAATGCCCGAAAAGACCTGGAAGATAACGGTTGGTTGACCTTTATACAACAATTCGAGGGTTTTAATCTCTGTGTTGCACAACAGTTCACTTTGAATTTCGATGGCTGTAGAGCCAAGGTGGGTGACATACAGTTGGAAATCGATGAGAAGTTTATCAGTTCTGCTACAGGGTTACCCTCCTCGGGACAACGTTGGTTCAAAAATTCTAAGGTCAAGGAGGTGCCATGGACGCTACTGTTCGTTTCGCGAAAGGTCACTTCTTGTGACAGAGGTATGCCCATCTCTGCACTTAAACCACGATGGCACGATACTTTGATGGTAGTCAAACAATTTGTGACCTGTGAGAGTCGATATGGACTCGTTTTTCTCCACCACCTGCGTTTGTTAATGAATTTTATGGGATACTCGTTGAATATGCCCTTTTACTTTCAGCGTAGCCTATATAAAATGTCGAAAAGGTTTAAAAGGGAGAAGGCCAACAGTAGCCTGTTCCACCATGGACTTATTAAACGTATCATTGTTTATCACTTGCGTTTACACGGTGATAGTTGGAGAGCTTTCATTGCTCAAAATGGTTTTGATGATACAGACCCGGTCCAGGTTGACAAGCCTGTGATTACTGAAGCTAAGGCCGTGCCACCCGTGCCCTTCCATGTCCTACTTCCCTCTCCTAAACCCTCGGCCGACCCTAATGTTGACTTACCAAACGTTGTAGCAGAGAAGGCCAAGGCTATAAAAAAGCCTGCAAGCAAAAAGGCCAAGGCAAACCCTACTGTTATTGCTAAGGGTAAAAAGAACGCTCGGATTATTTCGAGGATGGCTAGGAATAAACCTAGACCCTCTGTTGAGCAGAAGCCCATCGTCCTTAGTGAGGATTTAGATTCTGACATAGAACGTTTTCTAGCCAGTGAGTACCCTTACTCACATGGTTTATGCCCCGAACCACCTTATGATTTCATGACGAATCTTCCCCCTTGCCTAAGAAATAATCCTAGCTACCCTGGTATCAAACTGCCTAATGAAACCCTTGGCAATGTAATCAAACCCTCACCTACACTTTCGAAGCCCACACAGTCATCCTGTGACCAATGTGATTTGTGGTTCGAATGATACTACATCGACGTTCCCATACTCCAATCGAAAATCCAGTCGCTGGAAAGTCAAGTTGCAGTATTGACCAGTCAAAGAGACAAGCTCCAAGCAACTGATAGGAAGCAGAAGACAACTAGCTCCATCGTTTTCAAGAATATTGAATCAGCCACAGCCGTTGTCAACTCTAAGTTGTCATGATCAAGCCATCTGCTCACCATACAAGTATGGATTTTGATATCATTTTAGTTTTGTGAATGACCAGCATTAATATAGTGATTTGAATTTGGTTTTCGAATCGCTCTGTTTATATTTCGAAATGACTCTGCCATAATGTTTTCATCCTGTATATTTTTCGCTTTGCTAAAAATAAATGGAATTTCGTTTTGGATACATGATTTTGATCATTCCTGGTTTAGCCATTGATAGATTTTTATTGGATTTGAATGGTCTTCATTTGGATTTGATTTGTTCGATTAAGTTAACGAAACTGATGGTTTTCTTTCAATTGAATTCGTTTTGTATCTACTCTGAACATGAAGTTTTTCATGCTAAATTTAGAATACGATCATTGTTTGGATTTGATTTCATTATGGTTCATATGATGTGATTGGCAAACGATTTCAACGAATTTGGTTGTTACGATATTGTAATATGTTGCGTCATGTAATCTTCTAAGAACAGGAATACAACTCTATTCGGTTTCAATTTGGAAAGAACTACTCTGTTTCGTATGAAAATAATGCTCTCATTTAAGCCTGTGCAAATGCGCCCGAATCGTGGAATGGTTTTGATTCGTAATAACTATGTTAAAACCTTAGCTGTTCGATTCGATCTTATTCGGATTGGATTATCCCATATCTTGAGTTGGCAAGATTGTTTTATGAGTTGGATTCGTATTATAATTACTGCTCTGTTTGATTTGTAAAACGAAATGGTCAACCTAGGTTATCTCTATCAAATCCGGTTATAATTCGTTTGAATGGAACGATTTTGATCAAAGTCAATCGATCTTGTTTGCCCAATTTGCAATAAAAAACGATCGGATAATTCTTACAAATTCTGTTACCAATTAATTGATCTTGTTATGATTTTATTTGAGTTGATTTTCGCACCAGTTTGAGTTAATCCACTCGTGGCATGAATCGTTTGCTATGTCATTACAGTTATAACGATTTGAAAATGATCTTGTTGGATTCGATCGTATCTTCTGTTGATAAGGCGGCATAACAATTGTCCACGATTTGTTTTGATTATATCAGTTTCAAATTGATATCAAACGATTTCACAACTGTAGATTATGATTATGTTCATTCGATTTTATGGTAACAAAAGAAACAGAGTACGCATATCTCTGTAACCATTTGATTGAGATCGATCCTGTTTGATTTCGAATGGTGTAACAATTTCAAATTGATTGATTCGTTTTCAAATGGCTATGGGATGTTAATTGAATTTATTTCTTTGAAATATTTTCAATTGATTTTAATGCTCATTCTGTGTCTTATTTAGACCAGCTACAGAATCGCAAGATTCTGTAGCTAGTCTATAGAATTAGATTATTATTTTTTTATTAATAAAGGATCCTTCTAACTTGTCTATTTTTGACCCTTTTCAGGTAAATTCGAATTGCATGGGACATGCTGGACAGTCTAGGGGATATTTGTGTGTTTAGCTTTATTGTAGGTTCCTAGTTTAGTTAAACTTGGGATATCTTCCCAGATTTTATGTAAACAGTTTTTGATAACTTCCACAGGGAGGTTTTACCCTGTGGAAAACCTTTAAATACTTATTATTTTTGTAATAAGGATCATCCTCACTTGTGGGAGAACCAGGCTATGGAATTTTAATACAAATTGAGACAGAAGTTGATGTTCTGCTACAGCTTTCGCTTTTCATAATATCAATCTTTTGTTTCAAGTTTATGCATGTCATTAGCAATTGATTATAGACTACTTTTGCTATCATAGTCTTTTGTAGAATGATGTGATTTAATTAATATGATCCATGTATGATTTCTTTCAACATTTAAAAACACAACAATTACTTTATTCAGTTAATGAATGACAGGTTTCTCTTCTTCATCAATTGAATTATTTTGTATAAGTCTTTGCATACAGGTTTATCTAACTGTGGAGATTTATAAATCATATGATTGTTGTGATTTTTATGTCTTGTTTGTCCTGTAATCACACTTGAAGAGCACTTCATCTATCGTTTACAAGAAGCTCCTGGATAATTCGGTGCGGGTTTCTTCCCTCTGATCAGCTAAAACAATCATCATACACAGGGCAAATCTGGAGCATTTCTCCAGGTCAGTTTGTAATTTATTTTCATTAATTTGTTAGTATACTATTAGTATTTTAGTTAGATATATTTGTAGTTTAGATTAGTGATTAGGTTAGTCAGTTTTCTGTTTTATTTTTGTTCATAAAATTATAAAATCAACAAAAATATCTTTCTCTGTCTTAGGGCAGAATATAAATGAGTTTTTCAGGTTTTATTTAAATCTGTAAATTGTAGATAGTGTACATTTTGTGAATAAGATTTATTGATGTTAGTAGTTAGATAGTTAATTAGTTAGAGTTAGTATAGTACTAGTTAGTAGATTGTATATATATAGTTAGTCAGATTAGTTTATTTTGTTTTAATAAGTATTTTAGTTAGATTAGTTTAGTTTGTTTTAATAATTAGTTTTAGTTAGATTAGTTTAGTTTGTTTTAATAGTTAGTTTTAGTTAGATTAGTTAGTTTAGAATAGTTTTTCTTTTGTTTTCTTAAGACCTTAGATCGGCTAACGGAGCCGCTAAACCCATCAGGGTGGTTCATCCCAAACGGCTTGGGTTATTAGACAACCCCGGACCGGTTCCACTCTTCCAGTTGACGGACGGTCGATTTCGCCCGTCAACATGTGCTGCTTAATTTTACTGGATTTTCCTCATCATAAATCAATTGAGATTTTACGGCTTACCCCTAACCATTACAATGCTCAAGTGGTTTCAGATGATCACGAGCCATCACACCAAGTGGTTTCTAGATAACCACAAACTTGGCATACAAGTGGTTTTGACTGACCATGAACTTCGCACACAAATGGTTTCTGCTGAACACGAACCATCATGATGGGGAAAGTGATTTACAATGCACACACTTTTTTGGACTTTCTTCACTATGAACTTCGTCCTCGCACATTCTTCTTCTTCCTTTTGTACCTGCACAAAATTGATTAACTTGAACTACTTCTTCCTCTTGTACCTGCAAACAACTGATCATTGATGTCCATATAAAATGCAATCCATCTACCAAGATACATATGTGTCATCTATTGTACTTGCTAGTTCTCTAGGAATCATTTTCATCTACATGGTTCAACATGTTAAAATCTCCTTTAATCATAACTTGGTCCCAACCAAGTCACACTCTAAGGTTACTCCATCTCACATTCCCCCCTTAATCAAAGATTTAAATTTTTCGACTCACCATCAAGCTTAGATACAATTCCACTTTGTTGGCAAAATATTTAACAGACAGCGAATGGAAAATATTTAATAGACATCGAATGCTTGTCATTGATGGCAAGTAGCATAAGTACAGGAAGAATGTACAGAGGGTTGATGGCATGAGTACAGGAAGTTTGTAACAGACAGGCAAACAGAAGATAAGTTCAGGAAGTTCGAATGATCGAAGGCAACGCAACCAGGCAAATAGAAGATAAGTTCAGGTTGATCGAATAATCGAAGGCCCGTAAAGCTTGAGAATCATTTCTGATCGTTGGATCCATTCAAAAACTTTTGAAGCATTTCTGATCGTTGGATCAAGAAGAACCTGCACGTCCTTTAAGGAACAAGGAGAAGCGAGCGTAATCGCGATATGCAAAATTGCGACTTAATCTGAGCCGTTAGATCAAGGTTGAATCTGGATCGTTGATCTCAGTTCATGTCGGAGTTTCAGGGATCGAGAGTTGAAGAGGTAAAAAAATATTAACATCAAGAATCACAAAATCGCGATTTAATCTGAGCTGTCAGATCAAGGTTGAATCTGGACCATTGTTCCAGTCCATGTCGGGGTTTCGAGGATCGCGTGTTGGAGATGTCAAAGAAACAATGCAACAAGAATGTCGATTTCATGATATGCAAAATTGCGATTCAATTGTAGCCGTTGAAATCAAGCTCAGATCTAGACCGTTGATCTAACTCCATGTCGGAGTTTCGGGGATCTAGAGTTGGAGATGTCAAAGTTTATTAACATAAGGAATTTCGATATCGCAATATACGAAATCACGATTCAATCACAGCCGTTGAATAGAGATCAGATCTGGACCATTGATCATACTCCATATCGGAGTTTTGCGAATCGCGACATGGAGAAGCAAAGAACCCAATGCATCAAGAATGCCGAAATTGTGAAATCAAGATTCAATCGTAGCCGTTGAATCAAGACCAAATATAGACCATGGAATCATAGGACATGTGGCAAGTGATCAAAATTTCGCTGACTTGGGGTCAACGGAGCATAGTGTCGAAAATCACGAAATAAGAAATCGCGAAAGCGCTTTTTGCATAGGCGCTTGGTTATGACCATAGTCATATTGGGGAAGGAGCTAGTGCAGAAAAGTCCTGTATTGGAACTTCGGAGATCGTGAAATGAAGTGTCGAGACACTCAGCACAGGCTTGCCAAAATGCTAAAACCGGATTTAAAGGGAATGTCATTGAAGTTCATCCAATGGAGCAGATAAATTGGAATATGATCGAAAGGTTAATGTTCTCTCTCAGAGGTAACTTCCCAGTTATGAATCTATTAGCAAAACTGACTCATGATTGCAAATCAGTTAGCATTTCAGTTGGCATTTTAGTTGCTTAGACAGTTATCGTCTATTTGCCTAAGTTGTTGGGAAGTTGAACCGACGCGTAGGTGTGTATAAAAGAAGATGAGACAGACTGTGTGCGGTTGGCTGTTTAGTATGAGAAAAGAATGAAACCGTAAGAAAAGAAAAATGAGAGAATGCGTAGGAGGATATGTGCAGTGTGAGATGAAATGCAGAGAAGAATAACATAACAAGTTGAAGAAGAGCAGAATGAGAGAACGAGTTGATGCAGAGCATACCTGCTGAATAAACAGAGGAAGAGAAGAGCAACAGAACAATGTGTAGAAGACCAGATTTTCATAACAAAGAAAGATTGGTAAGAACTGATTTATTTTAAAGTTGACTGTTTATTTAGCCATTAATATTCAAGGCAGGTTGGGAGGTGCTTGGGAGGACTGTTGTCGTCAGAGGTTCAAGTGGGAGCTTGAACACAGAAAGTTGTAGCTTCCATCTGGTTGCAGCCAGAGAAACCAGGGTGGCAGGGTGGTGCAAGGGAGAACACGTGTTCTTTGTTATACAGGTTGGAGCCTGTGTAACTGGAAGTTGGTGCTTCCATCCAGTTGATGCTGGAACATATAGGGAGTCGGTGCTTCCTTCTAGTGGGTGCTAGAGAAACCAGGGAATTGGTGATTCCTTCTAGTGGGTGCTAGAGAAACCAGAGAGTTGGTGCTCTCAAACAAGTTGTAGCTTGTAAAACAGAGGTAGTAGCCTCACATTGAGTTGATGCTCAATTAAAGATGATGTACAAAACTTAGAAGACTGCCTATCATTTCAAAGAAGAAGAGGTTTTCTCCCTTTATGGGTTTCCTCGTGAAAATCTGTCTCTATGTATACTTTATGTGTGACTGATGCTCTTTGATTTTACTGTCCATATGATGTATATTGTTGATGATCACTTGAAGAAAGATTAATAATGTTTTAATAGACTTAAAATTGTTTAAGCATAGTTACAACTGATTCACCCCCC
>JZKD02S1984288.1:12218-22469 GCA_000966675.3 Picea glauca
AAGAACAGAAAGCAAAAACAATTGTTGACACAGTTCGAGAAAGACAGTAAAAAACCTGATGAAAACTTTGCTCTGCTGAAAGTGGAATTAGAAGAGGCAAAGAAAATAGAAGACATACTGAAACAACAATTGTTAGAGAAGAAAGTCAGATGTGAAGCTGTTAGCAACATTACTTGTCTTCGGCATCTGGATATCCAGGTCTGCAGGTTGCACAAGGAGCACCCACGCACAGCGCATAGAAGAAGTCCTGTTTGGGCTTAAAATCAAGCAAGCGGGCAAAGTTATACTGTCAACGGTTCTGATCTATCCACATGAGTAGATCAGCGGTTGGCGGGAAATCGCAGATAGCAAAGTTGCGCCGAGGTTAACGCAATGGTTCGTGCCCATATTGTATGCAGGGAAGAATAGCAGTCGTCTGTCCAAAGGACGCGTGGCACGAGATCCAGTCGTGTCGGCTTTTCGGCAGTCGCGAGTTCAAAGGGTGAAAGTTCCATATCACTCTGTATCGTGAAACCCCGAACCCCAAAGTGCCGATAGCGCCCAAAGTCGGGCCCACAGTATCGGGGGGCAGTCACAGCCATCCATCTGAAGCAGACACCTGGCACATGATTAGGCTCCTTGTCTTTTCGCCCATCGCAGTTTCGAAGCACAAAGAGCAGCTCCATCATATCCCCGATGTGAAAAATAACAAGAACGTCCAGGACCTGGGGCCCACGGCAGCATCGAGTGAGTTTAGGACCATCAGAATTGAAGGATGCATGGCACAATATTGAGCTGTCTCGGTGTTTCTCTCATCGCGATTTCAAAAGCAGGGATTAGCTCCTTCCCGTTCATGAACGCCGAAAGTGCCTTAGAAATAAGCATGTGGTCACAGCCCGTGGTCACTTGGGGAAAGAAAGGAGCTGTGTAAAGAAGGCCAAAGGCGTTGAGTTCAGTTACAGAGGGGATCATCGCGATGTCCAAGCGCCATCGGGTCCGATCTCAATATCGTTTCCCACTTGGAGTAAATGAAGGCAAAAGCGGGTGGTTGAAACCTCCTTTCATTCATTAAGTATAGGGAATGGAGGGTCTGGCAAGCAGTCTGCTCGAAGAGGTCCTGTGTATCGATTTTTTCAAAGAAACCATGCCGAAGTCCTTGACTCGATAGAGAAGTCTGCGCACGCTAGCCCAACACTTAATGGCTCAGCTACCCTCCTTACAGGAGCCATGTGTAGTTAAGGTGGCGCTTGAAGAAAGATATCAGTACGAGTTTGACTGAAGGGACACCAAGCTTTGGGTGACTGGACATGCCTCTGTGAGGTGAATTTTCCTGAGTATATAGACTCAGTCTTTGTATTTTGTAATCTATCGATGGTTGAGCAAATCTCCCGATTTTAAAGTTTTGATGAAGCGTTGGTCGCTCTGGTTAATGTATAAGGCATTTGAGATTTCTTACTTTATGGATGTCAGCTTCCCTTCCATCTCTTTGTTTACTATGTTAGAACAACTCGGAATTGGAGGATCCAGTCGAGTTGTGGCTGTTATAGGATGATGTAGGTTGGATCACTGTAATAGTTGCATTGTTTCTAATCGGTTCTTGTGATTTTCTCAGTGCTAATTGACTTAGAATTGGAGGATCCAGTTGAGTCACTCTTCAGCTCCTTGAAGCTCCGGACCAAGAGGATCTTGGCTTCTGATTTTTTCATCCTCAAGCTTCCAAAGGCTTGTCGCCTGAGGCAGTCTTGCTCGCCCTTCTCACAAGTCTTCCCCCTGTCACCCTTTAATCCATTTACTGACAGAAGTTGGATCAAGACCTCTCTTGCTGCATACATACCAGGCCCAATCTCCTGAGTCAAAGTTTTATCTTCTTGAGTCTTTACCCATTTGATCACCCCATTTATTAAACCGTGACATAAAAACTGATGGGCGTCGGGCTCTGCTCCTTCAAAGCAATCTAGGAGTGACTTCTGACACTAACATTTCTGGCGCTGTTGCCGGGGACGAAGTTGAAAATTTTCCCTGGGATTGAACGACATTGAACCTCTGATTCCGAAGGTGCATCGGGTATCAGAGCCTTTGAAGATTTATACTGTGCACCTGGCAACTCCATTGTGACGACTCCACTGGGGAGAACCTTCTCTATTAATTGTGGCTTTCAGAGGCTGACACATGCGGTCTCATCCACAGCTGCCTCTAGCTACACCTGAAACTGATCTGGAGGTGGTTCTCAGAAAAGGAAAGAACTTTGAAGAAGAAGCTTCTATTTCCGAACCAGGTAATCCGCCATCTCCTTCTATAGGAACTCCATTTTCTCCTCCTCGGTTTCTAAATAGGCCTCCTTCAGAGGTTTCCCGTTTCCTGAACTTCGACAATGTTCCTGCTGAGTTTTCCCCTCCTGGTCTGGGATTGGAGGGAGAAACCCTTGTCACTCCCCTCTCCCCCGAAGTTGTACCCTGGCATAGACCCAGGACCACATAAGATTTCCCCATGCCTATTTTTATTACTACTGCGCAAAAAGGAGCACCTGCTAACTTGAGCTCGTTAGCCTTCTCCTTAAATCCCCTCTTGTGTCCCACCCCACTTCGGGACTCATTCCCAATAGCCCCTTAGCGAACTCCTTCTCCTCCGAGTTCTCCTCCACCTAATATTCTTATGGCTGGTGCTAATACCCCTCCGAATAGAATGGACACCATAGTCGCTGCCAGATATACTCCCTTAGTTCTACCCCATCCTATGAATCCTCTCCCTGCTGGAGATTACTTGAAATACATGCCCAAGTTCACCGGAGAAGGAGATGTAACTGCGGAAGAGAACCTAGCTGCTTTCTACAGTTACGCAGACAACCTCAACATTGAAAATGAAGATGTCTGGATGAGAGTCTTCGTCCAGAGCCTCGATGGAGAGGTGAGGAAATGGTTCAGAGGATTGGCCCCCGGATCTATTGCTGGGATCGAAGCCCTAGATAGTGCTTTCTTGAGGCAGTGGGGCGATAGGAAGGATTTCATGTACTACATGACAGAGTTCGGTTCTTTGAAGAAAATGGAAGGAGACTCTGTCTCTGACTTCTCCAAAAGATTTAATAAGATGTATAATAAAATTCCTGCCGAAATAAAACCCTCAGAAGCCTCGGCCAAAATTTCTTATGCTAGTGCGTTCGGCCCCGATTTCTGTCTTTTGTTGAGAGAAGGAAGAGCCACTTCCTTAGCTCAAATGAAAGATGCGGCCATAGAGGTGGAATCCAATGTGTTAGCAGCTGTCAGACTAAGGAACAAGGCCGACGCAGACAGAAGAAAGGGAAGGCCGGAAACCTCAGCTTCTGGATCATCGGTGCCCCACCCTCAAGTGGATGAACTGACCAAGATGGTGAAGTCTTTGTCTGCAGAGATGGAGAGAATGAAGGTCGAGGGGAGGAAATCATACAAGGGCCCTCATAACACTGAAAACAAAGGAGGTTTCAGGAGGCCAAACAATTTTACTCCCCCGAATGTGCAAAGAGAGAAGGGAAGAAACAAAGAAGACCAGAAAATTCAGGCCCCTTTTCAAAACAATTTTGTGGCCGAGGGGGAAGAAGGAGAAACAGACGAGCTTGATCCTGAAATCCATTGCTTCGAAGACACTCCTCCTTTTCCTCATCTCACTCAATCATCCTATGAGGAGTCCCTCATGGACAGTCAGCTAAATGAACTGAGCAAAGGAGACAAGGCTACAGACAACCAAGGCATATATGATCTGAGGTCGAAGACAAAGACAACAACACCTGATGCTCCTGAGCGGTCCACTAGAACAGGGAAGCCCACTAATGAAGTAGCAGACAATCACAGAGTTAAGAAGCACCAACCCCTCTCTCCCATAGTCCAGATTCATGTTACCGAAATAAGAGAAATTCTGAAGCTTACATCTTCTTTTAATTTCGAGCATGAAATTCAAAAGATTAGAATTCCTGTACCCCTGACCGAGTTGATTAAACATGAAGGGTTCAAGAAACGCTTCTATGATATTTTACAGTCTGAGACCTCATGCCTTCCCACAGACTCCATCAATTTACAAGATGAAAAGCCTACAGTTATCCTAGGTCCTATGGTAGAAGACAGGAATGACTCGTCCCCTCCCTTCTACACTTCCCTGAACATACATGATAAGGTGTTGCACAACTGCTTGATGGATTCGGGAGCTTCTCACAACCTCATGCCCAAAACTTTCATGGAAGAGTTAGGGCTAGAAGTCACTCGAGCCTATCATGACCTCTATTCCTTCGACTCCAGAAAAGTCCAATGTCTCGGGGTGATCAAAGACCTGGTCGTGACCTTGTTTCAATTGCCCATGAAAAGTGTGGTCATGGATATTGTAGTGGCTGATGTCCCTCCCAAGTTCGGTATGTTGTTATCAAGATCTTGGATAAAACGACTGGGGGGAACTTTGCAAATGGACCTCACATATGCTACTATCCCAGTATTTGGAGGAGAGCATAAAAGGCTATACAAAGAAGCCCAACTGGCCTATATAATCAGTGATGAGGCCAACCCTACCAACCATCCCATTTTTTCCTTAGACACTGATTTAGGTTCCAGTGTGCTACAACTCACCAATGCTCCCGAACCCCCTCTTAAACTCAGAAAGCAGCCCACCATTTCCCCTAAATTTCCTCCCTCCATCACCCCCATCTGGAAAATGTTCTTTGATGGAGCCTCTTCCAGGGAAGGCGCTGGAGCTGGGGTGGTTTTTGTGTCACCTTCTCAGGAAACCATATCTCTATCATACAAGCTGGAATTTGAAGCTACCGACAATGTGGCAGAGTATGAATCTCTCATCCTGGGGTTGAGATCCACAAGGGAAATGGGAATTCGGGAGGTAGCAGTGTTCGGTGATGCAGAGTTGGTGGTCCAACAAATCAGAAGCGCTTACCAAGATAAGCATCCTCGACTCAAGAGTTACAAAAATGAGTTATGGGACCTAATTGACAGTTTCTTCTCAGCATTTAACATTTCTTTCATCCCAAGAGAGGAGAACACAATGGCAGATTCCTTGGCTACATCAGCAAGAAATTTCAAAGTACCCTTGCCGCCCAAATTCAGATATGATGTGGAAGTAAAATACAGGCCCTCCATACCTGACAACGTCAAACATTGGAAGGTTTTCGAGGATGATCTCGTGGTCAAGAAATTCTTGGAGACTGTCGAAGAATTTTCAGAGATGCATATCGACCAAGACTCTGTCTCTGAAGAAGAGCTTGATGGGGGTAATTTTCTGAATAAGATTGTAGAGCGTAACATTGTGCAGCTGCCCAACAATCATATTCCAAGAGGACTGGTTCCTCTGGAAAGGCTTTTTAATAGAAACAATGTGTCATTAAAAGGGGAGACCATGAGGGATAACACTGATACTATTCAGTGAAACATTGGGACCGAGAGTGAGCCCAAGTTTGTCAAATTGTCAAGAAGCTTGACATAGGAGAAGAAGTCCGAATACACTGGACTTTTGAGAGAATTCGCTGACGTGTTTGCCTGTACCTATGAAGACCTCAAAACATATGACACTTCTGTCATCGAGCATAAAATCCCATTAAAAGAGGAGGAAAAACCATTTAGGTAGAAGCTGAGACAAATCAATCCTATGCTGCTACCTATCATGGAGAGGGAAGTGAAGAAGTTGCTTCAAGCTCATATCATTGTACTGCTGAGGTATTCAGAGTGGGTGGCCAACTTGGTGCCAGTAAGGAAAAAGAGTGGAGAGATCTGGCTCTATGTAGACTTCAGAAACCTGAACAGGAGCTCACGAAAGGATAAATACCCCTTACCAAAGATGGAACATATACTGCAGAGGGTAACAAGAGCTTCCAGGATGTCCATGATTGATGGTTTCTCTGGCTACAATCAGGTCTTTGTCCTGCCTGAGGATAGGGAAAAGATGACATTTACCACTCCATGGGGCACATTCATGTACGCCAAGATGTCGTTTGGATTAATGAATGCAGGGGCAACATTTCAGTGTGCCATGGACATAGATTTCGTCGACGAAAAGGATAAATTTGTGGTTGTCTATATGGATGACATCACAGTGTTTTCAAAGCCTGATAAAGAACATTGTCGTCATCTCAGGAAGGTTTTCCTGAAATGTAGGAGTTTTGGCATTTCATTAAACCCCAAGAAATATCTGTTTTCCATGCAGGAGGGAAAATTACTAGGCCACATAGTATCAGCAGAAGGAGTTAGGATTGACCCTAGCAGAGTTGAAGCAATACAGGCCTTATCAATCCCGAGGTCTAAGAAGGAGGTCCAATCCTTCCTTGGTAAGATCAATTTTCTGAGGAGGTTCATACCTAACTTTGCTGAGGAAGTAAAACTTATAACAACCATGCTAAGGAAAGGAAATGAAGTGAGGTGGACTTCTAAATCACAACATTCCTTTAAGCAAATAAAGAAGGCCCTGATTGAATCCCCAATGCTTATTAGTCCCGACTACTCAAAGGATTTCCTTATTTTCTCCTTTGCCTCTCCTGACACGGTGGCTGCTATTTTATTACAGACAAACAAGGTTGGACTTGAGCAGCCTATTGCCTATTTCAGCCGAGCATTGAGGGATGTCGAAGTTGGGTATGACACTATGGAGAAGCAGGCCTATGCCCTGGTAAAGGCTCTCAAGGCATTCAAAATCTATGTCCTGCAGTAAAAAATCATCGCTTACGTCCCTCAGCTGCTGTTAAAGACATTCTCATCCAACCTGACATAGAAAAGAGAAGGAGTAAGTGGATCGCCAGGATTCTGGAGTTTGACCTGGAAATAAAGCCTACCAAATTAATCAAAGGTCAAGGCTTAGCCAAGCTGTTGGCTGAAGCCAATTGCCAAGCTTTGGGGATAAGTTTCATCAACGAATGCTCAAGAATCCAGCAGGGTCGGCTGTCTAAAAAAGACCCTCAAAGGGAGCCCCCATTGCCCCGATGTCCTTGGTATAAGGATGTCATATACTTCCTGCAGGAGTTGCGGCCTCCAAATGGCCTTCCGAGAAACAAAGAAAGAGATTTGAAGCTCAAGGCAGTCAGATATTTCCTTATTGATCAAATCTTATACTGGAAAGACCCCTTGGGGGTACTATTAAAATGCATGGATCCACAAGAGGCCGACAGGATCATGTTTGAATTTCACAGCGGCCTATGTGGAGGACACCACTTCTGGAAGGCCATAGCCCACAAAATCCTCAGGGTTGGATACTACTGGCCCACCATATTCACTGACGTCTGCAGAAGGGTCCGGGCTTGTATCCAATGTCAAAGATTTTCAGGAAAGTAGCAACTCAAGTCTCTGCCTTTACAGCCTGTAGTTGTTTCGGGACCCTTCCAGCAATGGGGCCTAGATTTTATTAGAGAAATCCACCCTGCTTCCAATGGGAAACACAGATGGATTCTGACTGCCACAGACTTCTTTACCAAATGGATTGAAGCTATCCCCACCAGGAGTGCTTCCCACAAGGTAATTATTGGATTCCTGGAAGACCTCATCACAAGATTCGGATGCCCACGAAAGATCGTTACAGATAATGCAACCTCATTCAAGGCTGAACCGTTGGTTAGGTTTTGTGAGAAATTCAGAATCAAGCTGATTCACTCCACTCCATACTATCCTCAAGGAAATGGTTTAGTAGAATCCTCCAATAAAAGTCTCATAAGGATCATCAAAAGATTATTGGAGGACAACAAAAAGGCTTGGAATTCAAAGCTGAAATTCACTCTATGGGCTTATCGGGTGACTACAAAGAGATCTATAGGCATCTCCCCTTTCCAGTTAGTTTACAGAGTAGAAGTTTTCCTCCCTTCTCAGCTGGCTATTCCCGTAGCGAAATTCTTCCAGGATCATTAGGAGGAGCCTGATGACATGATCAGAAGGATTCATCAGCTAGTGGAGGTCTAGCAGGCCAGGGAGAAGGCAATGGACAGAATTCAGGATCATCAGCAAAGGATCAAGCAGGTTTTTGATAAGAAGGCCAAGAAGGAGCAGTTCCAGATAGGAGACCTGGTGTTGAAATGGGATGCTCCTAAGCAAGATAAGGGCAAGCACGACAAATTTGAAGCCCTGTGGCTCGGTCCCTTCAAAATCTCAGAGGTTTCCTCGAATAACACATATCGACTACAGGATTTGGAGGGTGAAGAAGTTTTCAGCAGCCCAGTAAAAGGGCATTTTCTTAAAAAATGTTTTGTCTGAGCCTTCTGTGGCTCCTGTGTTTGTAAATATTGTTCTTTCGGTTCCTTGTTTTATTTTTATGTTTCGTCTTAGTAAATGACTCCATAGCCCAACAACAAGGCACTGGAACTGCAGAATGAGTCCTTAGAGCATCACAGGGATGACTCTATCCCCCATGGAGCCTAATGTTAGCAACATTACTTGTCTTCGGCATCGGGATATCTAGGTCTGCAGGTTGCACGAGGAGCGCCCAAGCGTAGTGCATAGAAGAAGTCTTGTTTGGGATTAAAATCAAGCGAGCAGGAAAAGTTATAGTGTCAATGGTCCTAATCTATCCACATGAGTAGATCAGCGGTAGGCGGGAAATCGCAGATAGCGAAGTTGTACCGAGGTTAACGCAATGGGTCACGCCCATATTGTATGCAGGGAAGAATAGCAGTCGTCTGTCCAAAGGACGCGTGGTGCGAGATCCAGTTGCGTCAGCTTTTCGGTAGTCGTGAGTTTGAAGGGTGAAAGTTCCATATCACTCTGTATCACAAAACCCTGAACCCTGAAGTGTCGATAGCACCAAAAGTTGGGCCCACAGTATCGGGGGGTAGTCACAGCCGTCCATATGAAGCGGACACCTGGTGCGTGATTAGGCTCCCCGCCTTTTCACCCATTGCAGTTTTGAAGTGCAAAGAGCAGCTCCATCATATCCCCGATGCGCGAAATAACGAGAACGTCCAGGACCTGGGGCCCACGGCAGCGTCGGGTGAGTTTAGGACCGTTAGATTTGAAGGATGCGTGGCACAAGATTGAGTCGTCTCGGCATTTCTCTCATCGCGATTTCAAAAGTAGGGATTAGCTCCTTCCCATTCGCGAACGCCGAAAGCACCTTAGAAATAAGCATGTGGTCACAGCCTGTGGTCACTTGGGGAAAGAAAGGAGTTGTGTAAAGAAGGCCAAAGGTGTCGAGTTCAGTTATAGAGGGGATCATCGCGATGTCCAAGCGCCATTGGGTCCGATCTCAATATTGTTTCTCGCTTGGAGTAAATGAAGGCAAGAGCGGGTGGTTGAAACCTCCTTTCATTCATTAAGTATAGGGAATGGAGGGTCTGGCAAGCGGTCTGCTTGAAGAGGTCCTGTGTATCGATTTTTTCAAAGAAACCATGCTGAAGTCCTTGACTCGACAGAGAAGTTTGTGCACGCTATCCCAGCACTTAATGGCTCAGCTACCCTCCTTATAGGAGCCATGCGTAGTTAAGGTGGAGCTTGAAGAAAGATATCAGTACGAGTTTGACTGAAGGGACACCAAGCTTTGGGTGACTGGACACGCCTCTGTGAGGTGAATTTTCTTGAGTATATAGACTCAATCTTTATATTTTGTAATCTATCGATGGTTGAGAAAAGCTCTCGATTGTAAAGTTTTGATGAAGCGCTGGTCGCTTTGGTTAATGTATAAGGCATTTGAGATTTCTTACTTTATGGATGTCATCTTCCCTTCCATCTCTTTGTTTACTGTGTTATAACAACTCAGAATTGGAGGATCCAATCGAGTTGTGGTTGTTATAGGATGATGTAGGTTGGATCACTGTAATAGTTGCATTGTTTCTAATCGGTTCTTTTGATTTTATTAGCGTTGAACGACTTAGAATTGGAGGATCCAGTTGAGTCATTCTTCAGCTCCTTGAAGCTCTAGACCAAGAGGATCTTGGCTTCTGAGTTTTTCATCCTCAAGCTTCCGAAGGCTTGTCTCCCGAGGCAGTCTTGCTCGCCCTTCTCACAAGTCTTCCCCCTGTCACCCTTTAATGCATTTACTGACAGAAGTTGGATCAAGACCTCCCTTGCTGCATACATACCAGGCCCGGTCTCCTGAGTCAAAGTTTTATCTTCTTGAGTCTTTACCCATTTGATCACCCCATTTATTAAACTGTGACATAAAAATTGATGGGCGTCAGGCTCTACTCCTGCAAAGCAATCCAGGAATGACTTCTGACACTAACAGAAGCCTTAGAAGAAGAGATAGTAAAAACTAGAAAAGAAATGGAGAAATTTAAAGGACTGTATCATCAAAATCTGCCAAGTATTAAAGCCTCAGAAGAATTAACTTCCATTCTAA
>JZKD02S1984288.1:59208-88524 GCA_000966675.3 Picea glauca
TGACACCCATGCATTTTTGGCACCCTTTAATTCATTGGGCATCCCATCACATAAGAGAGAATGTATTATATAGAGGGGGAAATAATTTTTGGTTATAGAATATTTAATGCTATGTATATTGTATATCATTTTTGTATTGTTGGATTTAAAGTTATTTAAATTTTGATGGTGTAAAACTTAATACACAGAGCATTAAATGTTATGTGCACTAAATGTTATGTGGTTGAATATGTATTGATTTTTTTGCATACATAATAATACAACATTGACAAACATAAGTTGGAACAAATTCACAAATAATGCTTACTGGTAGAAACGTTGAAATTCATGTAGCATTTCTTGTCTACTCAAGTGATTTTGACAAGTGATTTTGATTTGAGTGAACATGAATAACTACATTAACACCCGAGTGCCCAATCTCACTCTAAATCCTCTCTTTGAAAGAATTATCATTCAACTGATGGAATTGAAGTCAAGGAGAAACATGTTATTAACAACATTCTCATTCAACCTTTGGAATCAAATTCAAGGTGAAACATGTTATTTTTTTTAAAAAAGAACAAAAAATATGCTTTTATTTTTATTTTTAAAAGGGGTTGCGTCGAGGCCACGACATTTACATACATAAAATTCAGAAAGTTCTCTTTGATAGTGTTATTTTCTAAGAATAATATACTAGCTTTTAACAAAGTTTTCTGACAAGAATTTCACACGTAACCTGCTTAACAAACTAACCCCAAAAACATGCAGTTGTAAAAAAAATTCACAACATTATGAATGAACACTACTCGGTGCTTCTTGCCTCACTCCTGAATGATGAGGAATTTGTTCCTCAATCTCCATAGGGTCCCTGATCTAACTGACTGTCTCTTCCTCCCTCATGCCATTTGGCCAAGAATTTTCAGAACCCAAGTTGTTGGAGGCCAAAGAAATTGTTTCTAGTCATGAAGATGCTATAAAAGCACGTAGCTTGAACTTAGATTCCACTTCCATGGGTTCATCAATCCTTTGCCCTTGGATTAAGATAAGGGTCATGGAATTGTCATTATGCATGGTACTATCCTGGTCCATCTTTGACAGTTTCCCTCAAATAAGTGTGAGTTCTTTGCTATTAGCTTGAGTGACCTCCTCGTTCCTTTATACAAATCTTCGAACCTCTTTGATATTTGGATTTTACATGACTACAATGGATATGATCTTCACCAAGTTCCCGAAACCGAAACCATACCCAAATACCCCCCAATAACGGCCCCTAGAAGCAACTTCTTGATATATGAACAAGAATAACAAGAAACTGAACCCACTATTCTTCCCTTTGACATCCAGTTTCACAAGAGAAACAAGAACAAAGCATTCCGGTCACGAACCCCAGACTTTCCTGGTGAAGTAGAAGTAATTTACCAACATTGAAATTGTGTAGACCGAAAACATCTCCCTAGAGCTCCGTTGGACTTCCCTGACTTTCCTCTATCGACTGACCACTACAGGATGCCAAACATGCCCTTTATTTCCCTCCTCCAATTCATATAAATACCAAATGTGAAGAGACATTGTCCCATATATCACATGGAAGCTGAGGCATATGTGTTCAATTTCCTTGACATTGCGCCATTTTGTATTATGGAATGTGGAGGGTACTTGGAACTCCATTTTTATGTATGGAACCCTGTTGCGATTTCGTTTCCTTCATAGCCCATTTATCAACTTCAACATTAAGACCCCTTTTAATATACATAAATTAGATTTTTTTGAAGTGTAATGCAAGCTTCCTAATACTTCAAATTATTGAAATGACTTTGCTTCCTATGAGATTTCCTAGTTCTTTGACTATTCCGAGAACCATCAAAAAGTCTCCTAGCACTATTAAGCTTTTGATTCCTTCGTCCTTGGCAATAATGAGGTCACACCATAGAGAATAAGATTCCAACATATTATTGAATACGTTCATAAATCCCTAAGCGCATAATTTGTTAGTTGGTTTCCTTCAAGATCATGGATTACCCCCTTGCACCTATACCCCTCAAGGATAAACATTTTATTAATAGGTTTAATACTTTGTATTAGTTCACATTTGATTTTATACATTTTTGAAGGAGGTAATGCTTGAACGATAAAGGTAAAATTATTATTTATAACAAAAAAGGTGTATTAGTGTTAATATTATAGGGGTAAAATTATTATTTAAAACACATAAAGGTATTTTAGTGTTAAGGTTAAAATATGAAAATCATTTAAAATATATAAAAATATAAATATAAATCATTTTTTTAAATAAATAAGTTTATTTTAATGTTCATAGAATTGGTTAAGTTATGACTATGAAATTATTTTAAGTATTCATTAAAAAATATAAAAATAGTATTGCTTTGAAATTTATGTTTGCCTCTTTTGCGAAGTCATTTAACATAAGTGACTTCTTTAGGAATGCCTCTATGTTTGAGGATTCTCCGATCGGCTCAGGTGACGGGGCTTCTTCTTTTTTTATAAAGAGGCTCCCAAACAAACTGTTACAAGGAGGGTAGGTGGTTTACAGGTGGATTACTCTTTTCCATGGGAGCATTTTGACGGAGCTTGTCAAGGAAAAAACATGACTATTTGGCATTGGGTTTTCTTACTTTCTTGCTTAAAAAATACTTTTATTTCAAAGCAAATCTGGGTAGTGGGACTAATAATTTTGGAGAATTAATTGCTCTTTTCCTTCGATACGGGGAGAAGAAACCTATAGGGTTTTGGTGATTTCTTGTTGGTTATACAATGGATGTGTGGGCAGGAACATATCTAGAATATTAGCTTACAAACAGTAGCAGAGTAGATAAAACTTATAGTTGGCACTTTCTAGGATATCAATTTTACAAATATATATAGAGAGCATAATTAAGTTGTTGATAATGTTTTCAAAGAAGGCTTGGTAGTGATGGAAAATTATTATGTTTTTTCTAAGTTTCATGATGGTCATAATGTTATTTTAGAGTAGGCTACCCTTGATGTGTTCTAATTTTTTTTTCTATGGTATGTGAAATGTTATAGCTTTTGGAAATGATTATTGATAGTATGTAATATGAGAGTAATATTTTGGAGGAGATAGTTTTATGGCTCTTTTGTTCTAAACTTTTTTTCTATGGTTAAGTATGTAAAATGTTATAGTTTTTGAAAATGATGATTGATAGTATGTAATATCACAGTAATATTTTGGAGGAGATAGTTCTATGGTTCTCTTTGAGTTTCTATTTAACTCAATTTTAGGCTCTTTTTGGACAAGTGTTTGATGCACCTAATGATTGTAATTTTTATTCCACTTGAGTAAGAGTTACATTTGTTTTCTTAGAAAAAGAAAGTGAATACTTAATCATGAAGATAAAGTATTTGTGTATGGTTAAAAATGAAAAAATATTGTAACCATGACATATCTACAATACAATTAAATTTGTTTATTAATTTATTTTTGAAAAAATTGTATCTTCCATTTCAAGTAGAGAAAGCCATATTTCATATGTACATTTAGTATATTAAAATTACAAATTTAATTTTGAAAAAATTGTATCTTCCATTTCAAGTAGAAAAGGCCATATTGCATATGTACATTTAGTATATTGAAATTATGTTTTAGAACAAATTTGAGTAAATTGAAAATAACATTAAAAGTAAAAACAATCCTAGGATATAAGGTTCTAGGTTTAAATTGCAATAACTTTTAGGAAAAAAGAGGAGTTGAGACCCACTTTACATCTCTCGAAAAAAAAATTACCAAAAAAGAATTACACCGTGTAAAAAGGCCTCCTACAAAGTCAACCAAATAGCTTTGAAACACAATATATAAGTAATAAAAAAAAATTAAGGGGTTTTAATGTTATTTAAATACGAACTCCAACATCTCCTTCAAGAGTTTGCTAAGTACCTTTTGATAACTCTAGTTATTTTTAGAAAGAGAACATGATTCTTTATTAATTTTCTAGGTACCTTTTGATAACTCTAGTTATTTTTTAGAAAGAGCACATGCTTCTTTATTAATTTTCTTATAGATGTGTATAAGGCAGATGGATGATAATTTTGTCTCTAATAATTTGAATTAATCAAAGAATGTCTCTTTCAATAGTTTGCTAGGTACCTTTTGATAACTCTAGTTATTTTTTAGAAAGAGCACATGCTTTTCTATTAATCTTCTTATTGATGTGTATAAAGGAGATGGATGATAATTTTGTCTCCAATAACTTGAATTAATCAAAGAATGGTCTTAGAATCATGTTGTGCATAACAATATTTCCAGTTACTTAAGAAATAACTAGTTTTAAATCTCCCATCATTTGAATCTGTGAAATACCTTTCTCAGTAACCAACCTCAATAAGATAAAGGGACTTCAATTTTTCCAAATTATTTGTGTCTTCACCTAGACTAGATACCTTATGAGAATTAGAGAGGTATATCACTCCTCCAACACCACATGATCTAGGGACACCTTGGCATGCACCATTATAAAATCTCATTGATAAGATTTGTCCACCTCCAAGTTACCTACTTGTCTTGTATTTTTTAATCTTTGGATTAATATTCACACCTTCATATAAAAATTTCATTTGATACCTTCATATAAAAATTTCATTTGATGTTTTACCTACATAGGAAGGGTCCCCTTATCACCAAACATGCTTAAGTTATTGGCTATCCAAATATTCCATGAAGGTATCCAACCATAGTGAAATTTTTCTTTCTATCCTTCATGTTTTTTAAATCTAACTAAATGATAATTTGTATTCCCATAATGAAGACAAGGATGGAGATCAGAACACTCTGTGTCCATATGGCCAACCCTATGACAATTCTGAAATTTATCAAGAATTTGCTCAATGTTTTTATCATTAATTGTATCATCAACAATCTTAACTTCTTCATTAACTTCTAGAGTCTTCAAATTTTCATCAAGAAATACTGCACTCATAAAGTGAACTGGTTTGGAGTAATATAGGATATGAAAACTTCTTCCTTCATTATATCCTAAGTGACGTCGATTCTTGTTGAATTTCGATTCTTCCCAAGGTCTGACAATCATCTTGGAAATATCATTTTTTACTTCTTGATGTTATTCATAAATATTTTCTTTCATAACTTAAAATTCACATTTATTGGTGATGTTATTACTATGTGTTTCTTCTTGTGACTCATCTTCAACAAAAAATTCCTTCATTAATTCAGTGCTAATGAATAATTCCATCTCATAACTTGGTGAGGAATCATCAACATATATTTCGTTGTAACTTTATCAACCATTTCCATTAGATAATTTATGTCGAAATTAGCATCAATTATTTGCATTAGATCATATATATCACATGTAACATCAACCATTTGAATTAAGTAATTTGTGTCACAAGTAACATCAACTTTTTGTATGAGGTCATTTGTTGCACATGTTGAATAAACCATGTTCTCAATTCATTGCTCCTTTTCTATTAATTTTAGTTGAAGTGACTCAATCAATTTATCTTTTAGATCAATTTGCTTGTGAATATCAAAAATCCAATTATCCAATTCATGTAATGAGTCCTATAGTTCTTTAATTTCTTGATTGGTGTTTTGCAAATGCTTTCCTTCTTTACCCATTTAGATTTTTTACTTGTCATGCTCACTAGTACTTGCTTTCTTGCATATTTGTTTTCTTATGTGTCACGGTTGATTGCTTGTTGCTAAACATATTAAGATGTCAGGTAATATCAATAGTGCACCCCAAAGTGATCGTTTTATAATGACTTGACCTTGATGTCACTTGACCTCCTTATTCAATTTCAGGCACGACCTATTTTTGTCAATTTTCACAATTGACTTTAAAAGGGTTTGTAACTCCACCCTTTTACAATTCGATGACTTGGTTCAATGAATCAACTTTATGCTTCAACTTCAATTACTCAAAAACATTTTAACCCAAAAAGACACTTGAATTTACAATTTTCACTTAATGCAAATGTGTCATTGAATTGTTTTCCAATTTAGAAAGGCAATAGGTTTGAGATGATTTCAATATTTTTAAATGTCACATGCACCATTGTGGTTTATTCACATAATGAGGACATGTAAATTTGAATTTGCGTGCTTGTTTTGTTTGCTAATTTAAAGATGAGTGTTAGATACTACACACAAAATACTATCTACCATCCATCATTGCACAAGCACAAATCCTTCGTTAGACCCCCTTATTCAATTTTTCAGTGATCTACAACACAACCACCAAAAAAATCCCTTTATTTTGATGGATACAACTAATTCTTTGCACTTAAGAGAATAACAAGTTAGACCCCCTTATTCAATTTTTCAGTGATCTACAACACAACCACCAAAAAAATCCCTTTATTTTGATGGATACAACTAATTCTTTGCACTTAAGAGAATAACAAGTAACTTTGTGATGGCCTCGTCCTCTCTAAGACCACCATAAGAGGATCTCTAACAAGTGTGTATGATCAAATACACTATTGCTAGGTTTATACTTTACAAATAAGTTAAAACCTATTAATAGTTTACCTATCAGTCTGCTTTTTCATGTGCAAAACTGAATTAAACAAATGGACAAATTAAACTAGTAAACCTTGACTAGTTTAGCTGCTCCTCCAGCTCTGGCATCCTCCACTGACTCTTCTCTCTTAACACTTGAGCGCTCAACTGTTAGGTTCTTTAGCACTTCACTTTCAACCTGTCGCTTGATGGCTTATGTGCATAACGTAATAGTGTTTCCACACTCTTAACTTGAACACAACTTTGATTGCGATAGAAACACTTCACCATCGATCAACACAACGATGGATCCCGTTCGTTCGTGCTACCACCTATTTATGCTACCATTTGACACCGTTGACCTGCTTGATCACCTACATGAACCGTCGATCTAGCCTTTAAACGCTCAGGGACCGTTGATCTATCTCTGCAATGTACAAAAACCGTTGTTTTCTTCCAAAACGCTCAGGGTCTGTTGATTTACTGTATGTAAATCCTCACTCATCCTCACGCAAGAGAATGGATTTCTGTCTGCAATTTCTCAATGAGTCTTCTCCCACTCAATGGAACATCGATTGACACAATCATGTACCAGTTCTAAACACGAAATTCTCCCAATGTCGATTCAAACGCATATTCTCACAGTTAACAAGCCATCGCTCAGTCGCCCTGACTTTCCTTGTCATCGCTTGACGATCCACTCATCACTAGACTGACCCATCAGCTTTTATACACCGTTCGATCAATTATAAGGGTTTCAGGGACCGTTCATCTTCTGTTACCAATACATACATCTAACTCTGTGCAGGGCCTTTCCTCCTTGACACAACAAACAAGATACTCTGTGACCCCACACATTCAAATTCATTCTCAACTCAGCAACAATAAATTGCACATTCAATGCACTGTCTCTGCAACGCATCTACGCTAGAAAACCTCTTGTGTGCTCGTGCCTACAATCTTCACACAACAACTAGGTTTTAAATCCCATGCCCTGTCCTCCAACTTACACGCTCAGAACTCCTACTGTTGGCAGAGAAACTTCTTAAGCTAGTTCACATAGCATCGTGCTCAAGCTTACTACGACCACAATACAACACCTGCATAGTTTCAATACTCTCGTGCACCCAAGCATACACAGACACTCTATCTTGTAGAGTCTTATTAAACCTCAATAGCTTCTGCATGTTTTCAATGCTTTCATGCATCAGATATGCATTGGTATTCCAGTCTTAACAAAGTCTTCCTAAGCCTAAAATGGCCTCTGCAGGTTTCACATATAGCCAGTAGCTACATACAGAGCTACTACTGCTTACTTCCATTGTTCAACACATTATACACAGCGTATACACAAAAAACACACTCTCATACAGTAAAGCCAAAAACTTCTTTTCATTCACAACAGATATTGTCCATGCTTTCTTTTCAAACCCTAAAACTACTCTTCCCTCTCTCCTGAGTTACAAAATCCCTCAGTCCTTTTTCAAGATAGAGCTCTTCCATCTCTTCAACCGATTTCTACAATTCAACAACTGTCCCTAAATTATTGCAACCATTGCTATTTTTGGAAAACTAACCTATGACTCACTCAAACAAATCCTATCTTCTTGCAATTCCACTAAAACTCTCTCTCGAGTCATCCCACTATATTAGGAGTCTGTTACATAACTTTGATGTTTGCATTGACACCTATACTAACAGATAAGACACGTTTTTTACATGAACTTTTACAATGGCCCCTCCTTGGGCCGATGTCTAGACATAAGGATCTAACTAGACATTTACACTTTAACCTTGGAAACCAATGTTCCTGCATCAAACTCCCAGAGTAGAAAGAAATCATGATCACCTGATCATGTTCCTTCTATTTTCATCTTTCCTGGGTCCCAAACTCTGTTTTGTTGCTGATTTCTTTCTTCGGCTCTTCTTGCTACAATTTCTGTTTTTTCTCTTGAAATTGCTGTAGATGTTGTCCATGACATTTCTCCAAACACTACTGTAGATATTGCTGCCATCCTTACTTCCGTGATGCTGTTGTAAGCATCTCCCTCTGCAATATCCTCCTCATGCTTTCTGCCTGAAAATTCACCATCAAAAAGTAATTTTTCTTCCCCTTTTCTGATTGCAGCAACATAATCAATCATACCTCTTTGTATACTAGTAAACACATAATAGGGATGTTGATCATTAACTTCAGCATAAATCTCTTTTCTTTCCTTGACAATCCTCAGTAATTGTCCTTCCACTCCTTGTCTGATTCTGACAGTCAATTCAACATCTTCAACCACTGCATCTTCATACTTTGCCAAACAGTTTTCAGCCTCATTCAATTCTAAGACTGATTCTCTTTTAGCTTGAAACACATCTACCTCACTTTCCTCCAATTTCGATTGTACACTTATAATATTTATTCTCTGGCTTGTGAGTCTATTCTCCAAAATACTGAGCTCATGCCACAAATCTTTCATTTCACATAGAATTTATTCTGAAGACTCTGTACAGTCTTCCCTATCTCCTTTCTTGTCACCAAGCCAATCCTTCTATGACAATAATTTAGCGTCCTTGATCAGAATAGAATTATTATCCTCCACCACTGTAACAACACTAGATGCCTATCCAACAGTCTCCCTTTGGCCACTCAAGTGAGCCAGTTCCTCCTGGTCTTCATTAGTATTAGATTCCATCACAAGAAGCATAATTGCTTCATCTCCTGTAGGGTTACTTTCATCATTAACCAAGGAATTCGCAACCTCCTTCTGCTGCAATAATTCATCTTTATCTTTATCTAAAAGACATTTCTTCTCATGCCTTACTTGGAAACTTTCATATTTACTTAAGACAACACCAAATGATGGATTGTCTTCTGCACAACCTTCCTCTTGTTGTTCCAAGTCTATTATGAGACTCAGAAAGTCCTCAATAGTCTTCTTTTCGGCTTCCTCAAGCATAACATGTATTTAATTGATGTCTTACTTTGCCTCTTTCTGTTCTTGGCAGTCATCATAAGCCAAGACTTCCCTACTTTCATCTTTTGCTGCATGCTGAAGTGAAACACTTTCTATGAACTATGCATGTGTACTTGAATGAGACCCAGATGTCCCATCTTCATTCTTTTCATCTGCAAACATACACAAAATATCAGTTTTAAAACCATGAGACCTCTTGGCCTCACTTGAAGTTTCAACCTTCAAGTCTTCTCCCTGATACTCACTTGCCTTGAGTATCTCCTCCTCCCACCGAGCATTCATCAGTTGCTCTTTCATCTTCTTCTGTAGATTATTCCACCTCAATTTCTTCCTCATGATCCATCCACACCTCTGGTCTTCATCACTCCTCTATAGCAATCCCATCAATAGATCAAGATGGGTTCTCATCTCAGTGAATTCTCTCTCATATTCTTCATCAGTCATCTTCTTCCATATACCATTGGTCTTGGCATCTCCCTTCTTCACTTTGTGGCTGCCTCCTGAACCTCTGCTATGACGTTCAATAGTCATCTTCTTGATTTCTTTCACCCTCTATGAGTTGCACTAGCCCCCGCAGTAACAGTTCCTCCTGCTACAACTCACCTCACCAAACCTCCTTTGTGCTTGGTCTTTTGGCAAGTACCGGTTCTTTTTTTAGAGCCTCCTTGAGCACTCCTCTATGATCCTTCTAGGCTTCACACTCACAACTCATCTGCATGAGAACATAATTTTCCTCTTGTACTTCAACCCTCAGTTGAAATACTAGGTCCCTGGCCACACTTTACTTCCTCTCAGAAACCTTCATTAGTTTCATTCATCACTGTCCTTAAGGACTATGACCTTCTTCTGCTGAGATGTTTCTTCTCTACCGCTGCTACCTTTTGCATGCAATCATTCCTCCCACAATAGTTATCCTTGTCAAGGACCTCATTGCTCAGGCTACAAGCCTTTTCCTCACCTCTTCTTCACCTGCATGCAAAACTTCTCAACTCATGAACCCTCTTCTTTACAGGCTTCTTGTCTTAACAAAAGCATTGCTCTTGTATTCTCTTCTGCTCTTTATTTCTATAACCTCCCTCTGATACCAAAATTGATGGCCTCGTCCTCTCTAAGACCACCATAAGAGGATCTATAACAAGTGTGTATGATCAAATACACTATTTATAGGTTTATACTTTACAAATAAGTCAAAACCTATTAATAGTTTACCTATCGGTCTGCCTTTTCATGTGCAAAACTGAATTAAACAAATGGACAAATTAAACTAGTAAACCTTGACTAGTTTACCTGCTCCTCCAGCTCTGGCAACCTCCACTAACTCTTCTCTCTTAACACTTGAGCGCTGAACTGCTAGGTTCGTTAGCACTTCAATTTCAACCTGTTGCTTGATGGCTTGCGTGCATAACGTAATAGTGCTTCCACACTCTTAACTTGAACGCAACTTTGATTGCAATAGAAACACTTCACCATCGATCAAGACAACGATGGATCTCATTCGTTCGTGCTACCATCTATTTATGCTGCCATTTGACACTGTTGACCTGCTTGATCAGCTACAGGAACCGTCGATCTAGCCTTTAAACGCTCAGGGACCATTGATCTCTCTCTGCAATGTACAACAACCATTGATTTCTTCCAAAACACTCAGGGTCTGTTGATTTACTATGTGTAAATCCTCACTCATCCTCTGCACACATGAGAATGGATTTATGTCTGCAATTTCTCAATGAGTCTTCTCCCACTCAATGGAACATCAATTGGCACAATCATGTACTAGTTCTAAACACGAAATTCTCCCAATGTCGATTCAAACGCATATTCTCACAGTTAACAAGCCATCTCTTAGTCGCCCTGACTTTTCTTGTCATCGCTTGACCTTCCAGTCATCACTAGACTGACCCATCAACTTTTATACACCGTTCGATCAATTCCAAGGGTTTCAGGGACTGTTCATCTCATGTTACCAATACATACAACTAACTCTGCACAGGGCCTTTCCTCCTTGACACAAAAAACAAGATACTCTGTGACCCCACACATTCAAATTCATTCACAACTCAACAATAATAAATTGCACAGTCAATGCACTATCTCTGCAACGCATCTACATCAAAAACATCTTGTGTGCTCGTGCCTACAATCTTCACACCAAAACTAGGTTTTAAATCCCATGCTCCGTCCTCCAACTTACACACTCAGAACTCCTATTGTTGGCTGAGAAACTTCTTAAGCTAGTTCACATAGCATCATGCTCAAGCTTACTATGACCACAATACAACACCTGCATAGTTTCATACTCTCCTGCACCCAAGCATACACAGACACTCTGTCTTGCAGAGTCTTATTGAACCTCAGTAGCTTCTGCATGTTTTCAATGGTTTCATGCATTAGATATGCAATTGGTATTCTGGTCTTAACAAAGTCTTCCTAAGCCTAAAATGGCCTTTGTGGGTTTCACATATAGCCAATAGATACATACAGAGCTACTACTACTTACTTCCATTGTTCAACACATTATACACAACATATACACAAAAAAACACTCTCATACAGTAAAGCCAAAAACTTCTTTTCATTCACAACAGATACTTTCCATGCTTTCTTTTCAAACCCTAAAACTACTCTTCCCTCTCTCCCGAGTTACAAAATCCCTCAGTCCTTTTTCAAGATAGAGCTCTTCCAGCTCTTCAAACGATTTCTACAATTCAACAACTGTCCCTAAATTATTGCAACCATTGCTATTTTTGGAAAACTAACCTATGACTCACTCAAACAAATCCCATCTTCTTGCAATTCCACTAAAACTCTCTCTCGAGTCATCCCACTGTCTTAGGAGTCTATTACATAACTTTGATGTTTGCATTGACACCTATACTAACAGATAAGACGCTTTTTTTACATGAACTTTTACAATGGCCCCTCCTTGGGCTGATGTCTAGACCTAAGGATCTAACTAGACATTTACACTTTAACCTTGGAAGCCAATGCTCCTGCATCACTTTGTTTTCAATGAGAGTTCAAACTTTATCTTTAAATCACAATACACTTTCTTTTACTGTACAAAGATTTTTCGTTAAAGGCATAATGTGGGTCAAAGAATCCTTGTACAAAGTTTACAAAGTCTTCAACTACATTTATCACAACAGTACCAACTTTATCACCTCTTTTCTTTCAAATATTTCAATGTTTGAAAATATCTCCAATCTTATTTTCTCCTTATTTACAAATTTAGGCTATTCTTCCAAAAATTATTTGGAACAAAATTACAATAATGGGATGGTAATACCATACCATTCACCTACATATACTAAGTTGAATATCAATTTGAGGATAATACATCAAATAATTTCCAAGTTTTCTCATCAAATATTACTTCTTATCATACATTCTCAATTTGTGTCATTATAAAGTAAGAGGTAAGTCATGCTTTATGCATGTGGGATAGAACCTCATTTTTTTGTTACAATAATAATATAATGCTTGTGATTGTTTATAGACTCACAATCTAACAATACCAAGGAGTCATCCTCTAACCTTGATATGATATAACCCTAAGACAACCTCTAAGTGAAATCCTTCCATTGATCATCTTATATACCTTCCAATCCTAGTGTCTGATCATTCTTCCATCCATGCTACCAAATATTAGTATTGGTTAGATTTGTAGCATCAACTAGTACATACATACCATGATCATTAAATGTATTTAACAAGTCTTGAGGGAGTTGATGATGCCCAAAACATCCCATCCAAGGATCAATCCCAAAGCTAACCTTTTTCCTATCTCATATTCTCCAAGCAAGTAAATTTCCAATAAGAGGGAAAGACATGGATAGATATTTCTAGGTATTTAATAATTTTGTATTAGTTTTATAGATAACCTAATCCATTCTAAATGAGTCAATGGGTCTAGATATATTTGAGAGATAACTTTATGTCATAGACCTTCACAATTAGTGAGTTTACAAATACATTGAGCTGATACTGCTTTACTAAACTAGTGTATATTTTAATCCCTAGTCACCACCTTTGTATTTGCAATTCTCTTCCATTTAACTAGAGAAATTATGTGTTTTTATCTTCTTCCAATCCATAAGAAGGGAAAGCATTTTTTCCTTATCTTTTTCTATCACTCCAATGTGTATGTAGGCCATAGAGTGCCAATACATATGGACAATCTCAAGAACATATTTAGTAAGTGTCAACCTACCTCCAATATATAGTCACCTGTTACACTAGGTAGTGATCATCTTTTCTACCTTCTAATATATCCATAACTGATCATGCATTACAATAAAGGAGGGTTATGCTGTGCTACTTCCCCTAACTAATAACGACAAAATAATCTTGGTTTAAATAATGTGAAGTTCTAAGTGCTTATGTAAGTTATGTATCTAACACCTGAACATACCAAACAATCTAATGCTATAGAATATCAAATTCACAACATATGTTATCCAAATTCCAACAATTGGATCGATTAGAGTTTTATTTAATAAAATATCAATATTATTATAATTAAAAATAGACAATGTATAATAGAAATAAAAATTAAAAAAAAAAAGTTTATTGGTATCCTTCAATATTCTATTGTCTGTTGTAATCTCTATCTTAGATATTCATGAAGAATCACATAACCAATTTATTGTATGAGTGTTTCAAACCTCAAGATAGATTAATTACAAGAAGCATCAAATATTCAACAAGCTAACTGTGTTTTGCATATACAATATGGAATTTCATCAACTAATTTGATCTCTATTGCATATTAATGAATGCATGGTGTCATAAACCCACCTGTAACACACAATTTTCCTTGAGAATTTCTTATTTACTCATTTTGAAAATATAGAATCAATTTCATTGCATTATGATTGTTAATTACTCTCATTGCATTACTTGGATTCTAAAGTCCCTAGTAATGTTCCTTCGACTTATATTTATTATGAAATGGGGTAAGCAACTCAGGATAGCCTACTTTCATTTTCTTTTCATTTAACTAGGGCGAGATGGAATAAATCCTATTGAAGCCACTATTAAGACTAAGTAAATAATAGCAATATTAAGAACCTACACTATCAAGAGAATTTTAAGTAGTTGAAGTTGTAAATCACTATGATCTTGAACTATGCATCCTTTCCTTGCAACTATGTTCTCTTTTTTTAATAATTGTTTCTATTATCAATGTAAGGATATTTTATTCTGTGTTGTGATTCATTTGTAGGATTATATTATTGATATTTTTTTTCAAACTTTTCTTAAGAGGTAGGTACTAAGCAGTGTTGCTGCCGATTTCAATTATTTTTTATTACTTTTCACTATAATTGAAATTGAAATTATAAAATTTTGAATTATTTTCCACCATCATTTGATTGTATCACCCTCAATACAAAAGGATTCATGTATTCATCAATGCATATATGAAAATGAAAATGTGACCACCAAAATTGGAAGTAATTCACTAAAATATTGCATTTACCCCGTAGTAACTTTCATACACAATTATCATGGTATGACTACTATTATTGACCGAGAAAGAGTGTTCCACTATGTGATATTTGTTTCCATTAATATTAAACAGTGGAATGGACACCCTCACCATCATTTAGATCACAACCAAGATGAAATTGAGAATCACCACAACAATTGTGTTTCTTCCCAAAAGGATATCTAAATTCTCAAAAGATAGTCATCGTAGTGACTAACTAGACATGATGTTGAGGAGGAGAAGGGAACACAAAATAAGACAAATGCAATTAATATTGAGGGGGATTGAATTGGGAAGGAGAGATTGCATTCTCATTCTCTTCTCTTGGAAAAAAAAAAAAATTCATCCATGAAATCAACTTAATAAAGGAGAAAGATGACAACAATAAGCTTCATAAGGGGGTTTTGCAAATACAAGCAAACATCAAGAATCTGATAGTGGGCATGAGGGAAATGACTTGGAATTGCAATATAGATTCTAGAAGATTGAAAAAGCTAGCGTTCCAATTAGAAATTGCTTTAAATTCCTTCCATCTTCCTTTCACTTCTTATTTTGAAAGTTTGTAATATGTGGACACTAAGTAATGCCATTCTTTCTCATGTAGATCACTATATTAAATTCCTACTAGCTTCCCTCCATTTTGTAACCACCTTCTTATTGTCATTGTTGCAAAAAACTTTAGGTATACGAGTTGGATAATGGGTAAAAAGTTTGGTCCTTTAATAGTTTTCTAACTTGGTGCTTCATCCCTTTGGTGGCCATCTCAACCCTCCTCCTTTTATGTCTACTTGTATGTAATCCTTCCCTTTGAATTATGAGCATGTACATGGATGTGAAGTTCTACCCATGTGACATTTATTGGTGAAACTATTGTGGATATGGAGTCCATATGGGTGAGTTATATCCACTAATTGTTACGAGGAAAATCTCTCTATGGCTAGGGTGAACCACAACAGACAGGTATGATTGTAGAAATTGACTCAATTCAAACATATGCTATATAAACTAATGTGCAAGAGAGGTAAGAAAGAGTTCTACCTCATCCAAACGTTTTATGATGTCCACCATTGAGCACTTCGACCCAAATCTTTATACCAACAACAAGTTCTCAACAAACAAGCAGAGCAAGCATATAGTGATAATATAAAAGGTTAGCACATTAGATAGCATAATCCATTAATATACAAAACAAACATGCCCATGGATCATGATACATATATTTGCAAGATATCAATTGGACGGGAAAGGAGTATTTCTATTAATAAATGATCAACATAAGTGGAAATATTACAGAATTATGTGTCGGCACGGTTCGGAACCAAGAAACCGAGTTCCTTCCAACTAGGCCTCCACCACTTCAATCCTCCACCAAAGGCAAGCTCATATAAGGGAGACAAAGAGGTTCTCCATCAATAAGGGAAGAGCTTGGGGGATGAACACTGTGTTCAGACTTAAAGGACAAAGGGATGCATACTCAATATGAAGTAAATAATTTCTCCAGAGTAACTTTGCTCTCAAAGTTGAATTCTCTCCTCTTTTCATAGCTCGGAATTGTCTTCTTTATAGCCTTCAAAATACAACTGAAGGGCCGAGTTAGAATGTTTCTAGTATATGGAAGGACAAGGATCAGAGATCTCCTTTCGTGACATGGAAACTCGACATTTAATTTTTATTTTTTGGCACAAATCTCGATGTGCACAGGCTGTAGTGGAGAAACCAACGTATATGCTTGCTGTATAGCTTGCAAGGTGCATACAAGTGAAAAAATATTTATTTTTGTCTCTAGATTTATCAATAAGAGAAAGTAAGTCTGCATGGGGGAATGGAATAAGGCCCTCTCTGCAAGATTGCATAGTGTGAGGAAAATATTTCTCTAACAGATGCCCCCTAATGTGTGAGGTCAGAGGAGTATCTACGATAGCCGAAATACATTATAAATAACCTAGAAGTGGAGTGGTAGAGAACCAACTAGACGAACTCAATTTCTCATTACAGTCTCCACTGACTTTGCATACATGGCTTCCAAGAATACATTGTAGATCCATGTGAAAAATATACCAAATAAATGTCTGTGGCCATGAATAGGAAAATACAAATGTGGTTACATGCCAATAGATGTCATGGTCATGAACAAGGCCTAGTAGAACCAGTCTCAAAACCAATCTGAAGAGTCTGTATACCATGGAGTAGAATCTGATCTCCCATGATCACTGAATTCATATAGGTATTGTTCCAATGAAAATGAAGCAACAACTCAGGAAAGTTGCGACCACATAGTGATGTCTTCAAGTCTTCTACACAATCCTCCAAAGGTGCAAGTCTACATCATGTGAATAAAGGAGTTGAGGACGAACACAATGAGACATCGTTTGATTACCGATCATTGATGTATACCATTAACAAACGTGAGACAACCTACCGATAATTAAAGTAGGTATCAAGGCACCGAGCATATTCTTACAAGTGTGAATAGAGGAGTCGGTGTCAAACACCTGAAGAATCCATCAATCAGGAGACATTGATGTATTCCCAACTGTCGATGGTGAGAGAGACTGCCACTGATGACTGCAAGCCTCAAGGTACTCATAAGACTCTAGGTTCAGTTTCCAGAATAAATGGGTTGATGTTGATGGAAAGAGATCCGGTGAAAGGAGTGCATTAAGGCATCTCTCATTAGTTAATACGAGGTACAAAGCAGGAGCTTCATGATTTGGTGGGAATCGAAAGAAGAACAAGTTCATGAACCAATGACCCTATGCGTCTTTCGTGTGTGCCAAGTGCAAGTGGTACACAAAAAAGACCCTCTGAATAACATCCAATGATGAAAATTGTTGACAAAGGTGAGGAAACCATCAATAAGGATAATGGCATCCAAGACACTGCATGAATCCCAATGTGTGAATAGATGTCTTGCTATCGAACACAAGGGAAACCACCTAGTCGATGACCAATGATGAAATGTCCACTGCTAGGTTTAAGGTTACCTACCAATGATGAAAGTAGGGCCAAGGTGCATGATAGGACTAAAGTATCATGTGATTCTGAGACAAACTGAGGGTATGGATGACATGCAAAGTCAAGAGTTCTGAGGAGTAGCCGACACAGGTTGATGGAATTCCTTTGAACAAGAGCATGAGACATATGTTGGACTCTAGTAGCATAGACCTAATGATAAAATCATGACATACAGGAGGCATCAATGAAGTTCTCTGTAGAGACTGGAAGAGTAACCAATCGGTAGAGAAGACTTTGTAATGAGCTTAGCTTCCTAAGGCCATGCTAAACCCAAAATTATGATGAATGGACTCAAATAACCTTGTGCTTTGTTCAAAGGTGACACGACTGATGCCGATATAATATAATACTCCCTTCCCACCCATCTTTTTTTGTTTTTTTCATAAAAAATGAATGCTATGATACAAAGGAGGAAACAAGTGTCGCAAGTAAGCAAAACTAGTTCTAACAGTGGAACATACCTATGCTCAATGCAGGGAAGTGCATGCGGGAGATGGACACTCGGGGGAATGTTCCCTCCTAGGTACAGTGTGTCAACTTGCGAAGGATATAAAAAAGGCTTTGCTTTTTGTTGAGGATGCAAAATTGTTGAGGCAAACGGTTTATAATGCAAAGAGAGAACCAACTATAGGATCAATACTGCAAGCATGGGCATGAGATGCAATCACAACTTAACGCCAAAAAATGTCATTTTTTATGTCTTTTAGTGTACTTGGTGTGAAAAAGTGATAAACTTGTGCCAAGTAGATGTCTCTTCAAAACCAATTTACGAGTGTGAAAAAGACAAGTTCACTCGGCGATCTTTTTACTTTTTGATAACAAGTCGAAAAAGAGCTTAACTAAAACTCATGATCTTTCAAATCCAATTTAATGAGTGTGAAAGGAACAAATCACTTGGCAATATTTTCACTTTTTTTAGACGATTCAAAAAATAGATTAACTCAGAATCGTTTGGGAGTCCACGGGTTGTAAGGTCACATGTTTATGAATGAGAAATGAGGCTTAGTATAAAGTCACGTACGAGTTGTGAGAGACTCCTGGTCCTATGAAAAAATCTTTGCATGGGCACCAAATGTAGTAGGGGATCTAACTAGAGCACCCATGTTTGGTAAGTCTCTAGCACTTGATAACGACATGAATTTATACCAGATGGAAGGTTCTGTGTCACAACAAATGGGTTTGTACCTAGGGCATAAAGAGTGACAGTTATAGGATGATCCAAAAATGCATAACGGAATGGATACCTATCCTATATGTTGGGTAATGAACATATTTTCCCAAGGTGACAAACGGTCGACAAAGTACTGAAATATGCGAGAATCCCAGGTTAAAACTGCAAAAACCAACTCGATCCATTTTTGTACTAGTCTATTAGGTACATAAAATGGTTTAAACTATAGACAGTGGGTAAAAATGATTTATAAATAGTAATAAAATAAAAAATTACTATACCATTTTGATTTTTCACCCAACTAGTGCAAATTGGACCAACATTCCTCCAAGATTCAAACGAATATTGCGGGAACATCCGACAACAAAATCATGAGCCATTGGGATCAGGTAATTCTTGTTCTCTTCCTCTTCAATTTCAATGGTTTAAAATTTTGAATTAGGTCTTAAATTTTTAGTTATTAAAGGCGCAAAGTATAGATTTCGGTGTACATGGGATGGCCATGATTAGTTCACGTATACGACGAGGTATACACCCCTATGTGAACTAAAGGGGGCATATATTAATCCCTACACGTGACTGTGTGTAGAGGAAGTCGCGTAAAGGCACGCAAATGACCAAAATGGAGAGTTCTAACTCAAAACTGTATTTGTTTTTGACATGATGGTTCTTGAATGGTGAGAGAGGGAACATGAGGACGTTGATGTCGTTGTAGATCGAGATCCGAGGGCCCAAATGGCCTTAAAGAGATGTGGTTTGTATAAGTTTTGGGCACTCAAAGGAATGAGAGCCCAGGTGAGGTTGTTGGAGATGTTAGTGGGTTACTGGGACCCTAATAGTGAGAGCTTCAATCTCGATGGGAAACCATTGAGAATTGAAGTGGAGGACATTTAATTTCTTACTAGTCTATCACGCTCAGGGGAGGTTGTGAAGCTCAAATAACGAGGAGCATGTAGAGGGATGAAGATAGAATAATATATCGATGCCCACTGTGTAGCCGAGACTCCTAAGATAGGGAGTCAAGTCCCTATCCGACCAATAAACAACCTCAGTCTGGAGATCATTGTCCTAGTTTTGACTAGGATCACAAGTTCGGCCTCGTTGCACCAGACATCGATGCCGCTCATGTTCTATTCAGTGTAGTGTGCGAGACCCATAGTGTACGACTGATGTACCTCACTACTGGCCAATATGAAGAGTCAGTTGATGGAGTGTAAACAGGGGGGTAAAAGAAATTTCGGGTTTGCGTCCATCTTATGCAGTTTCTTTTTCGAGCGGGTTCCAGGTTTGGGACCTAGAGTTGAGATTCTCCCGAGAGGACCTCGCGATCCAACCCTCGCGATCCAACCATGGCACGGTGGATCGAGGTGATGAGGCGACAGGGAGGAGGTAGGGTGTCGACACCCTACAACGATGACTGTTTCTACTGGTGGCGGCGACAGGTCATCGCTTTGGATGACTATCCCTATGAGGGGATTGACTTTAGAGGAGATACAGACATGCCACTTCCACCAAGGGCCGCTTATGGTGACATAGGTATGTCAAAATGTTTTTACATATTTCATTTTTTTGTATTTTTGTATAATTAGGACAAAAATATTTTTGGATGGTGCTTAATTATTGACTAGACTTTTTGTGCTGCATACATTGGTCCACAACAACCAGAGGGTTTCCTTCGACATTGACGGAGGAACTGGGGACATGAAGCAGCGGGAGGAGAAGCTGAGAGGGTGCTACAAAATGTGCAGGGCAACCTATTGCGTCTGACTCATAGGATACCCATGGTTTAGGTAGAGGATCTTCCTGAAGCCATGCAATGATAGGTGGTTGGTTTGTTGAAATTACTAAGACAACTAAGAGGGGGGGTGAATCAATTGTTACTGTGCTTAAACAATTTATGACTATTCAAATAACTTTAATCTCTTTCAAGTGACCATCAATATTATACAAGATATGAACAACAATAATAATGAACATCAGTCACACATAAGATATACACAGAGACAGATTTTTCATGAGGAAACCCATAAAGGGAGAAAACCTCTTCTTCTTCGAATGATAGGCAGTCTTTTAAGTTCTTTACATCATCTATCCTTGAGCACCAACTCAATGTGAGGCTACTACCTCTATTTTACAAGCTCCAACTTGTTGAGAGAACCAACTCTCTGGTTTCTCTAACACCCACTAGAAGCAAGCACCAACTCCCTCTGTGTTCCAACATCGACTGGATGGAAGCACCTACTTCCACTTATACAAGCACCAACTTGCATACAAAAAACTCTGTGTTTTACCGAGTGTTACTAGATAAATCGGTAGGTGCAGACACTAACAGATCTCCCTAGATCCACCTAGATCTAGAACAAAATAGGACAAGACATGACTCTTTCTCTAAGTTGCGGTCATTGAATCTACTACTGAGAAGGAATGAGTGACATACCTTTATATTGCTTCCTTAGGTCTCTGTTGTTCCTGCTTCGCTTCGGTGCTCTTGTGAAATCAGGTCCAAGACAACACAAACCAACCAAAGCAAAGATAGCAAAGTATATTTAATGTCAACCTATGCGTATGATCAAGGAGTTATGCAATAAAATAAGAGTGATTTTATGGGAAAGGGACATGTCGCTGTATTATATTAAATGAAAGTAGAAGATACAACCAGATTGCGTTGATGTCGCAAGTTTCCTTTCAGTGACCCTTGGTTCCAACACACACTCTTTCTCTACATTTGCATGAAGAAGATCCAGTACAACTTGATAGACCAAATAGAGTCTTCAAGTTTCTGTCCAAACAAATTTCTTCGCACAATTCTTTCACCAGTTCTTCATTCAATCTTGCTTAACCTTTTCCATGAGAAATATTTCAATATATAGGTGAAGGAGAGATGGTTAAATGGATGAGGATGATCCCACTAAATCTGAGAAGTCAGTAAGATGCCAACCATGCGAATGCCAACTCATTTTCTAGAATATTCCCATCTAGAGCCTTCGTGACCTCTTCTCTTTTCCAAGATTTGAAAAAGGTTCACACCCTACCTATAGAGCAGACTGTGAGCACTTTGCACCCTAAGTATGGGTTGCCTGCGAGAATGAAGGATTTTCACACCCTATAACATAGGCAACCTGCGAACTCATCTTAAAAATATGCTTTTTGGAAGAAGACAACAGTCATTTTTCTCAAGCAAAAAGTCCTTGTGGGAGCCTGAATACATCACTGTAGAGACATCACCAGAGTGACCAAAATAATGTGTAACAAAATTCCCCCCAAAGTATGAGGCCGGAACTTGTGACAACCAAAATTCTTTGTAAAATGCGTGTGTGTGTCAGAAACAAGGAGCGCACCTAATCGGAAACCTGTAAACAACCAAGCATCTGCAGAATATAATACCAGTTCTGAGGTAGGCATTCCCATCCTTAGATCACAAATGAATGGAATCATAAACGTAGGTCATGGCCACCAATCATACACCGTGGATCCATGTCGTCAAAATGCTACATAGCCACCAGGAATACACTGTGGATCTATGTGAGAAGACTTGAATTAAGACATAGCCACGTGACATAGAAAGTGGATCTATGTGCCGATACAAATCATACATACTCCATTGTAGCCTAGATCAAAAAGATTAGACCCAGGGTCTTCAATCCCATTACCTAAAAGTACGAATCTAGCCATGTGATTACATGTGCTGAAGTCGAACATGGTAGAAAACACTTGATTACTGGTCATTGATGAAGACCATTAACAAGTGCGAGGGAAATCACCATTGATTTCAATGACTCCCAAGGTACCAAAGTACAATCCGAATGAATGAGAATGAATGAGATGAAGTCGAGCACTCGACGGAATCTCTTGATCAGGGATCAATGATGTGAAACCCCTGTCGAAAGCGAAGAGACCTACCATTAAGGCATGCAGGTTCCAAGGTACTAAATGATTTCTAAGTCTCATTCCTGGATAATGAGTTGGAGTCGACGGAAAAAGACTCGTCACAGGAGGGCCTTGATGTATCCCCCATCAATGACATGAAATAAGTAACAGATTTTGAGGGCGAATCAAAGTATGAACATGGGTTGAAACGGACATAGGGAAGGCCGACATAGTAAGAATGGACAACTGCAGATGGCCGAATCAATAGAGGGATCGTTTGAACTGCTCTTGAACATATGAATGACATGACCAAGGACTTGGCAGCACTGACTCAAAGACGACCTAAGATATGACCTTGTAGCAATTCGGACAAGAGACAAATGGATTTCCCAACCCGAATTCAAATGACGAATAGGGGGAGTCATGTTCAAGAGCAACGCTTACTACCATTAACACAAATATGAAAACATATTCCTTTCCCAAAATTTCCCCTACCATTTCTGGTTAGTACCTCTTTATTTTTACACAACCTTGAGGAGGATAACATATGCTTGTTGATGTAAGGTCATCCTTTGGATGAGTCCCTCGAAGTATATTTAATGAACCCTAGGAAGGAGTGGTTCGGTCCCATTATGGGTCTTTTGATGTTTGTTTAACGAGTCCAAGGATAGAAAACTCGGGGGTTTTCATGTTTTGAGAGTCTGAAAAACACTTAAAGATAACTCTCTTAGTTCCTTTTTCGTAAAAGAGTTTGATGATACTGAAAAAGTGATTAACTATCGACCATCGAATGTTTTCTTCAAATACTTTAACGAGCGTGAAAAGAACAAGATCGCTCGACAATCTTTTCGTTTTTATGGAGCATGAAAAGAGCTTAAAGGATACTCCCTTACATTCATCGTTTTCGTGTTACCATGACGAGTATGAAAAGACGAGAAAAAGTATACTCATTTACATTCTCATATATTTTCGAGTGCGAGAATGAATGAAGACTGAGCTCGAGGTTTTTCCTACAAAAACCCTAAAAAAGTAGTCGTACATGCGACAAAAAAGAAAAAACACCCATACCCCCTCGTTCGTTCTTCAAAGTTGCTATATCTGCAAAAAACCATACTCACAAGGCTATTAAGGTATTAGGTTTTATGAACAAATCAATAAAAATAATATACAAGATCAATAAGAAATAGTAAAAAGTGAATAAATATGGGTGAAAAGGACTTCTTACCATTTCATTGTTACTTTGCCAAAAACTTGTCCAAGATACCTCATTTTACCCCAAATTTCTTTACTCGATTGTGGGAGGCACAAGTGATCATTCGACAAACAGTTTTAGACAACGAGGTAATCTCCTAATTCTCCAACTCTTCCATGGTTTGTTTTTGGTTTTTATTGCCAATTTTTAGAGTTTTGAGTCCATTTTAGGGTCGGAACATGCGCTCAATCATTCTCGCAGGTGGGTCATGTGGGACCTATGAGAATCTTATATTCTCACAGGTGGGCATCAGGGCACCTGCCAGAATCCTGCACTGTGCAAAAGTTCACTTGTGAGGTCTGAAAAATGGATTTTTGTGTGTGTTTTGCTGAATAAAAAAAAATATGCAAGAGTTTAAAACAAGTTGCTGACCTCCTTCTCATGGCTCCATTGCATGTGTTGACCATCACAATGTTGGAATGGAGGGAAAGAGAAAATGAGGAGGATGATGCCATTTCCAAGAATGACCCGGGTATGGTTGCTTCCCTCCGGGAATGTGGGCACTTGAAATTTTTTAGGATCCCGGGCATGAGAGCCCAACTCAGGTTGTTAGAGTACCTGGTCCACATGTGGGACGTGTATCAATAGTTATTTCATGTAGGAGTCCACACGTTGACAATATATATCGAGGATATCTATTTTCTGATGGGGTTGTCACGATGTGGATACCATGCTACTTTGACCGGAGGTAGAGGTGGTGGAATTCCTATGAGCGAGTATGTTCATCGATATTGTGTTCCCGAGGTGGAGAGAAGAAAAGGTAAGGTTTCCATTTGGGGTGTTCAATATTTGACCCTATGGACCATCTTGTTTACCATTGCACGCATGGCTGGGAGTGCAGCTTCACACATGGCTCTCCAGAGATATTTCCAATACGTCATAGAGTGCACAGAGCCTTGGGTTTTCAACTGGTTGGATGCAGTTCTCTGTAGTATGAAGAGACAACTGACAAAGTGCAGAAAGGGTGACTTGAAGCAGTTTGGGTACGGGTCACTTTTGGTGTCATTCTTCCTCGAGAGGGTCTCACTGCTGCAACTAAAGGTTGATTTGGGTTTACTGGCCCCATAGGATTCAAGGATGTTGAGATGGTGTAACCTCATGGCTCGACATGTAGAAAGGCCTATAATCAAGTATAATGATTCATTTTTTGACTGGTTGAGGCCCTAGATGCTAATGATCGACGACTACACATATGCCGGTTTGGATTTTCGAGGGGATCTGGATTTGGTCTTGCTTGAGGATGATCAGTGGGGTGACTTAGGTGAGAAGTACACATTTTGTTCTTTTTAAATGTTTTTGCAGAAAAGAGGATTCCCCAAGAGAATAGCAGCAGCATAACCTTGCAAATGAATTCTTTGAAAATGTAGTGCACCCATGGCCTTGTTTTATAGCACCACTTTGAGGTATTGTGCAACCAACTTTTAGTGTGAAAAGGGGTTGTTTAGGGCATTTTTAGGTCTTTGAACAACCACCTAGTTGGTTCCAGCCAATATTTGGATGTCAAATCAACTTGGAAGCTGAACCAGAAGTGGGTGGGAGGCCGCCCAATCTCATAAATATGTCGTTCTCAGGTGTGCGCGACTTTTAGCAACCACAGTCACGCATCATGCACATGTGCACTTTTCTTGCGTTCTAGATGGTGCATGTGCGCATCTTCCCTATGTATTCATAGCACACTTTGATTTTATAACTGGTTGTATAGTTTTGAACCTTTTGGAAATGTTTTTTTGATAATTTTGGTCCATGGGTGAACTCATAGCTATTTGAAGATGTTGGATTCCTGTAACCATTTGCGGATGAAATTTCAGTGATAACAAATGACCCCTGATGGATGAGGTTAGGAGCATACGTATAGCTGAAATTCATCAATGTTTCTTCTACTAAGAGTGTCGTTGTAAGAAAGAGAGATAATGAGAGTATCAAGAGTGACCCATTGGAGGGAGAAGGGAACCTGTAGGACCCAATCTTCCATAAGGTATGTAAAATAAATTGTGTACAAACGAGGTGGGCATGCCCCATTCTCGTGTCATGTAACTCAAAAAGAAGGGTTTTGTATAGTAATTAAAACTGTGTGTTGATGTAGACAACTGCAGCGCCCTCAGGGGAAGTTGTGATAAAGGCAGAGGACAATTCTGAGGAGGAACATACTCTGAACAGTAGGCAATGATACCTGTAAGAAGTATCATGGATTCTGTAGGAATTGATAGCCCAGCCAAGTTCAGAGGTCTTCGGAAAATATAAGAAACAACTGCAATAGTCACAAAGTAAGACCCACCGTAACATGAGAAAGTGTTGGAGTCGAATGCTATGGGGGTCAATGACAACAGGGAGAAATTATGGGTCTCCCTGTGTCATTTGAGACTTTTCATCGGAAAGGTAATGAGAGTCAAGATATTGTCGCCCTTCTGGAAACTATGCTGATGTCGACAAAAAGGGAGACGCGACTCCAAGAAGTAAAGGGCTTCGTGAAATCTACTAGGTGAGGTTAGGAATTGAGGAGGTACATGGACGAATTCAAGATGTGTGGAGACTCAAGACTGCCCTTGGTTGGGGATATATGCGAAGTATAAGTGGCCGCAACCATTCAACTAGGTCGAGTGTTAAGGGGACAACAAGATGTGGGATAAGTTGTGCCAGAGGCGGGACAAAGTGAACAAACTTAGAGAGCAAAGGTAGGTGGCCTATGGGATACTCGGAGTATATGAACGATGTCAATAGGAGTAGATGATAAGGGGTGCCCCAACCAAGGGCAACATGGGTTGCGCTTGCCAGGAAGGTTGCCAAAGGTGACGACAAAAATCTATGTAACATGCTGGAAAGAATGACTTAATTACAAAAAAGAATGAAAAAATCTATGGGGATAATAATGCATATACAGAAACGGGTGCCCCAATGTAGGATGGATTGGCCTAGGGATGGCGCAAGTTGGTGGAAAAAACAAGTGGAGGGTGGGGGCCCCATAGGCTGGTTTTTGTAGTAGGGTAATGTATGGAGGGAAATATAAGGATGGGCAAACTGATGATGGGTCAAATGGATGGTAAATGATGTTGTGGGAGTGCAGTCAAAATAATCTATGAGGAAGTTCCCTGGGAGTCCAGTGGGTAGGCTAGCAAAATGAGGAGAAGGAATATGTGGCTGATTCATGACATGATGTAAGACTATCAAGACTCCCATTCCTAAAGGGTTGAAAACAACTTGAGTGTCAAAGTGCCAAGGGGTCTATGAATGAGACAAATCATGTGGGGGAGAGTGCTACCAGGTGACGGTACCCAAAATGCAATGGATGTGGCGGTAATGCAGAGCTGGATATGGAGACCCTAAAGGCAAATTTTAGAGGGTGTGACTAGAGATGCAATTGAGATTCAGAGGGAATGATTACATGCCAGTGTTGATTATATACCTGAAAGGGTTGCACTGCTATATGATGACCAAGTACCTGCACACATGAAAACCAAATACCCGACGTGAACAATATCTGAAGAGAATCGAACATACAAGCATTTATTTGATAATTTGGAACATGAGCATGCGTACTTGGAAGGGGTATGGAAAAAAATGGCTCCTTGGGGGCTAAGGATGAAAAGTGGCCCGGGGACTATCTTGATGTAGAGGACGGGGTACTAATCCCGTGGCTGAAGACGGATCGAAAAACGAACACCCAGAGCTCCCAGAATGGGGTATGGAAGTTTGACAAAAAGGATGATATATAGCTGTAGGGCCCACATTGCCACCTCATTTGTACCTACTATCAGAGTGATTGGACGAGAGATATTCAAAGGAGATTTAGAGATTCCAGGAGAATGAGGCAGTCGATTTAGGACCAACAAGCTTCAGGTTAGTGGTCTTATCGTCCTGCATAGAATTAGGTTTTCTATTTGTGGGTAGGGCCTTTACGGAGGGCCGTACATGGAGTTTTGTGGATGTGGGCCCCCAATGCATGGGAGATTCGGAAATATGCATGCATGGGTGCACACTTGTTATCCGATAATCCACACATGGGTGCACCCTAAGGGGGGAAAAAGGCGCACATGGTATGCATGCCTATTGGCTAAACAAATGCACATGGGTGCACAATTGTGCGGCAGATAGGCGCATTATGAGGTGCACCTATGTACGTGACAGGGGCGCATGAAGGCACCTCTGTATGGAAGACAGGCGTGCATTCATGCGTGCCTGTGAGATGAACAGGCATGCATTCATGCGTTCCTGTGAGATGAACAGGCGCACATGTGTGCGCGCCCGTGGGGTGAAAAAGCGCGCATGGGTGCACGCCTGTGGGGTGAACAGATGCACATATGTGCGCACCTGTGGGTTTAAACAACCGTGCCTTGGGGGCAAGGCTGATGGGTGCAAAACTCATCTTTTTTGGATATTTTAATGTGTTTATGTTAGAGATGGATGATCTAGGATTGGATTATGTGGTTGCAGGTGATCATTGGGATGATGCCGGTTCACTGGTGAGAGAGGGACTGGTCACAGCTTAGGGAGGCCATGGCTATTGCGGAGTAGATGGTTCATGCCAGTTTGGCAGCTTGTGGGCTGCTGAAGTTCTTTGAGTGCCCCTTGATATGGGCCTAGGAGTACCTCCTCCAGTTCTTGATCCGGATGTGGAATTCGGATCTGCATTGTTTTATGGTGCGGGGTGAGAAACTAGCCTTCATTGCGATGGAGGATGTGTATTTTCTGACTGGGCTCCTTTTTCGGGGAACGCCCTTACCGATGGAGCCCATGTTACTTGGGGATGGGAAGTTGGCTACCTTAGGCTGGAGGTATTGTTTGAGAGATGAATTTATGTCGGTCTCTGTGGTGAGTATTGGGGCTATGGATGCTTTGGTTCATCGCTGTGTAGCAGCAATGGTTGTGAGGGTTTATGGGTCCCTTGCGACTCATCGGATCAGTGGTGGTCAGCTAAGGATTATGGGAAGGGCATTGGTGGGAGAGCATTTTTCTTGGGGATTGATGCTATGTTAAGAACCAAACAACAATATAGCATAGAAAAACCTCAGGAAAAGTACTCAACGCCTTGAAAAAGAGATAATTTCAGATAATAAGCCTCTTCGAGGGGGCAACCTCCTT
>JZKD02S1984288.1:125605-141234 GCA_000966675.3 Picea glauca
CCTTCTATCCTATAAAAGAAGGGGTAGGGGTACCATTTGGAGGAGGAAAAAATATAGCGAAGAAACTCTGCCCATTTACGTAATCCATTGTCCCAACCCTTTAGCCTTTCCTCATACCAAATAAGATTTAACGCAAAGCAGTTGGAGGACAGAAGAAGAGGAGCCCAGGATCAGGTTCAAGGAGCGGTGGCCGGTCTCATCTTTGATTGTAAGTTGATTCATTTTCATTAATAAAAAGAATACTTTTCCCGTCCCAATGCATGAGTTGTCTATAATTTGATGAATTTATGCTTGATTTCTAACCCTTGAGTAGAGAAGTAGCGTGCATGGGTAGTTGGTATTTGTCTTGATTGCAGGTTATCTGTGGAAGGAGCAGCGCAAGCAAGTGGTCAAAGCGCAACGAAGGATCTACATCGAACGCCGGTAAAAAGGTTAGTGGTTCTCTTCATGCATTTACTGTGAAAGAGGGGTTTTAATCTTGGGTGGTAGGATAAAAAGTAATTTATTTTCAGTCAAAATCTGCATGCAAGTCTGACCCTAGTTTTCTAGTCTGTAGGGTATTTTTCCCAACAACAGAGTTGACTGGGGAAGATACTCTTTAGGGTTTCCAGATTTAGTTGAGTTTTTGGGTAGTTTAAAAGATTAGATTTTCTGTTTTCTTTGTCTGTCTATTTTCTGTTAGGTCTGAGCTAGCAGGGAGCCTAGTTCTTTATACCAGTTTTCCCTTACTGTTTCTTGACGGTAGTTGTCGGGACACACAGAGGTACATGTGGCATGCAGAAGGCCTGCACGCGTGTGCCCGCGCCCTATCCTCTTACAACCCACATTTAAACGCTAGCTATAGGGATAAAAATAGCGTGTAGGAATTCAAATAAATTGAGAGGTAGTCCACCTCTTCCCTGTCAGAATTATACATTCTCAGGGGGTTTTCTGGAATCCTGTCTGGGTCTTGTTGGTTCATAGTCCTGTCTCGGATTGCTTTTTTCGCCTTATTATTCCTTGCATTATTTTTCTTTTCTGTTAGAAAAAGCATCCAAGCCTTCAAGGGACCCTAGTTGTCAATACTAGAGGCCTCTTCCTGGTCTGGACTACCTGTTTTTATTTTTTTCTTAGAAGATATACATAGACGCGGCATGTACAAGGTCAGACCGCATGTACACGCGTCTTGTTTCAGCTCAGCACGCGTTCGCACGTGTGCTGTTTTAGTGACAGTAGCGTGCTTGACAGGCTACTTTTTTTTCAGGGTGGGGAAATCATCCCCTCCTTTGATGAGAAGTATTCCTCTCAGGTGTTTGAGTATAGGGTTGAATAGTCAGTAGGTTAGGTCATCTTACCCTTAGCCTGCTTTTTCTTAGTTGATAGTTGAACATAAAATATATAAAAAAAAGAATATTTTTCTTTATGGTTTTTAGGCAAGCATAAGGGTATTTGTTTTCTTTATTTCCATTTTGTGCCTTTAATTTGATTCTTTGCGAGCTGTTCTTTAAGACAAAATTTTTCTTTCTTGGTTTTGTGCTTGTCGGTATTTTCCCTTTGTTGCTTTATTAGCACTTAAATAAAATAAAAAATAATCTCTTTTCATTTTCTTCTTTGTTTGAAGAGTGAGTTTCTGCATCACTAGCTAGGGAGAAGTCTTTTGGTTCATAAGTTTTTGCAGTGCATTTAGAGCATAAGTAGCTTGCATTTGAGCAAAATTCCTTTATGTTTGCTGCATAAAATCTTAGAAAAATTGAAAAGAAAAAGAAATCTTTCTTTGTGAAAAGTTGCTGAAAATTTTGCATTTAGTAAAAGTCTTTTGTTTCCAGTTTTTTTTTTAATTCATTTTTTCTTTTGTCTTTACACACCATCAGTTTCACCTTCATACCCCTTGACGTAAGAAAAAGCCTTAAAATCAACGCTAAGTTAAAATCTATTAGACTTTTTTGTTTGTAGGGTTCACAAACTAGTTCAGGACTAGGGCCTTGGATTAGGTTGGAGAGGAAACTCTCCAAGGCCATTCAAAACCAAACATTAGAGTCAGTGATAGGGAGTGTAGAAGTCCAGTTTCATGGAATTTATTCGGGACCCCCCTCTAACACAGGGGATAAACACGAGGTCGCATGCGGAAAGGTAGCGGAGATAACCCCTCCAAAGCCGGACCAATCGTAGTGGAGAACACATATCGAGCGCTTGTTTTGGGATTCTGTAGTTTGCATTTTCCACAGGGCTTCATGGGTATCGAATCCATTCGAGGTCCTCATTTGTCTCCCAGACCATTTTCTCTCGATATCCTTGACAGGTTTTAGGCTTGATACCATGCTCATTGTGGTCTACCCGACTTTCGACTGTACCCACCTGGTGACTGTTCGCATGCTGGCAACCTAGTTGGCAATCATTTTAGGAACATACACAGGTGAGTTCAGGGGTATACCACGGTACCTAGGATAGACATCGGGCCACACTTTGTAGAGAATACCCAGAGGGTGCTTCCATGTTCAAGTTGGACTTGCACCGGTAAGTTGCTCTAGTGTTGGTTGTTGTAACTGTTCTTCCAACTAATTTAGTGATTTCTTGTCTTATCTCTTAGGGGTTTTTTTTAGTGTGTGTTACTTTTTGAACATGTAGAATACCTTAGCATGTCATGGATCTTCTCACACAGTGGAGGATCCTGAGCTCCACCGTTCATGAAAGCTTTTGGGCCTGCCGCCGGTTATACTAGAGCCTCCCCTACCACCATTGAGGCAGAAGCTAGACCAACAAGGGTCTTTCGAAGCAACCGGGTTACAAACCTTTATGCCTGAACAAATCCCGGAGGAGTAAACCGCCAATATTGGCTCAGTTGAAACTCCAACCACTGATACCTAGCCACCGGTTATTGTACCAATCCAATTTTACGAAATCCTGTCAGTGCCTCACACAACTATGGAAACAAACACTGTTACTTCTTTTGGGAATTCTTCCATTCCCACCACAGTTGCTACCACGGGAGAAGCATCTCCTAACTTACCATTGTCGGTCCAAGCCACCATGGTCTCAATCGCAACTATGTCACACAGTGGACCGATTCTGTCTATGGCGGTGGCCACAACTCTCTTCACACCTAGTGCGACAGGCCCTCCGTTCTCATACGGTATGCCTAGTTCGGACACAAGTCCTGCACTCACTCACTCCACTTTACAGACTTTGGGCCTGGGGGCAGGGAGCTCTAACGCTCCTCTACAAGGTCAAATTGGGGGAACTCCTGTCCCTTTTAACACTTTTCCTTACGCTGGAGGTCATATCCCTCCTTCGTCCCCTTCGCTTGGTGGTCCACATCAGCAGTCCGCTGGGCAGCCTGCACACACTAGTTTATTTGGAGCCAGGAGTCAAGGAACACTTGCGCACAGTATGCCGATAGGTTCATCACCGTTTGTTTGGAACGAGACATTTGATAACAACACTTTCTCATCCTCCACCTTCCCGTCTGGGGGAAATCCCATTTTTGGACAGTCTACTCCGGCGCAGGGTACTATTCCTGCACCGGGGGCACATATAGCAGGACCTTGGAACTCAGGACAAGGATCCGTTCCCTCCTCTGGTATGCCTTTCTAAGGTAATTCTTTCCATAGTCAATAGAACCCTGGACAGACTACTATGCCTCTCCCATCAGGACCGACATGGGGTAATCCTTCCCAAAGTCCTTCAAACACGATGCATGCCCAACACCCTATGTACTTTATGGGAAATCATCTGATGATGTCTCCATAGATGCAAAATACTTATGCTGGTTAGGGCCATGGTTTCTACCAGAATCCGGGTCAGCAGCCAAACTTTTCCTGGAAACCTGGTGCCAGTCAAACTCCAGGACCCTTTTTCCCAGGTTATCAACAACAACCCAAGCTACCATTCCTGGCAAATTTACACTTACCAGGTTTGACAAGGTTGTTAAATGATCCTATTTGCCATGATCCACATTGGCCTCCTATGCCAACGAAGTTGCCTTTGGACATTCCAAAGTTTGAGGCCAAGCCTAATGAAGATCCAGGTGATCATGTGACTACCTTCCATCTTTGGTGTTCATCTAACTCATTGAAATATGACTCCATATAGTTGTGATTGTTTCAACGTACTCTTATTGGAAGTGCCATGAAATGGTACATCGAGCTCGACCGCTCAAGATACTCTTCTTTTGGTGAACTGGCGATGGCCTTCCTTAACCATTTCCAATTTCCTGTGAGATACGACGCCGACACAGAGCTGCTTGCCAATTTCGAACAGAAAACAGTGGACCATATCTTTGATCATATCTGAGAGTGGAGATGCCGGAAGAGTCTAATCAAAGTACCAGTCCCACCTACATTCCTGCTTGAGTGGTTCCTTAAGTATTTGGTTCCACAATTATCCAAAGACGTCGCGACTTCAGGAGTTTTCTCCAAAGAATATGCTATCATGAGGGCTCAACAGTTTGAGCTCATCTATTCTGAGTTTGGTTTATTATACAACATCCTACCGGATGCACCACGATTGATACTGGATAAAACTAGACATAGAGCGGGACCACAAGCCGATGGTATTTTTGGTTCAGCACAAACCAAGCCCGTTGAGCAATTGACAAAATAGTTGCAACAATTATCTATCCAACATACAACGGCCAACCATACTACTGCTTTGGCTGCTCCTCCTACCCAAACGTTGAAAGTACACTCCGTGTAGTCAACTAACCCAAAGGCCACCCAACAGCCTGAAGGGAAGAAAAAACAATGAAAGAAGGGTAAGGGGGATAAAAATCCCACTGATAATGTTGGCGGGGACACTACAGAAAAATGGAAGGTGAGGTATTCATGCAACTTGTGTGCGGAAGACCACCCAAACCATCTTTGTCCTCGACTTGTAGAGGCCCAAACGTTTGTCACACAGCAACATCAGGCAGTGTTGACTAATCCTTTTCAACATGGACAAAATTTAACTCACGCCTTTACAAGTACGGAAGGGGGCAGCCAAGAAACCTGCCCTCCTCCAAACAATCCCTCATCCATGAACGTATATATGGTTAGGGGTGATGCTTTCATAACAACTAGAGCGCATGAATATAGTAAACCAAGCACTTCTGAGAAGGGTAAAGAAGTTGAGCTCCCATCTCTTCCTCTACAGATCGAGAAGACATTGGGAGAAACAATGACATGCATTCCAAAGGGTGCATTTACGAAAGATTTTCACAACCCAAACGCAAGGTCTTTCCAGAATTACTCTGTGGTGGAGGATTTATTACAAACCCCTTGTGCGATGTCTGCTTTGGAAGTCCTCCAAAGTTTCCATGCTCAGAGGAAAGCCTTGTTAACAGCTTTGGGCTCTACTGAGACTTGTAATCTGGGTACCATCATGTTAGATACAACCAACTTAAAATCTCGTCTTCCTTACCACGTAGCATTTCAGATAGTAGTGGCTCATCCCATGAAAATTTTTACACAGAATATCTTCCACACGGTGGTCGACGAGGGCACCTCGACATGCGTTATGTCGTTAGCATGTTGGAAGGCCATTGGCCAGCCTGCTTTGTCTCCATCACCTACTCTCCTTACTGCTTTCGATGGTCGTTCTTTCCAACCACATGGCATTATTCCTTCTTTCCCTGTGTAGTTAGGAGGGAAGACCGTGTGTATCGAAGTAGAGGTAGTCGATGCTCCCCTCGACTATAATCTCTTGTTAGGACGGAGTTGGAATTACGCTATGAAATTTTTGGTTGCTACAATTTTTCGAGTCTTGTTGTTTCCACACGAGGGTCGGATAGTGACCATCGATCAATTGTCCTTCTCTAGAACTGACCCAGCTTTGGGGGCATCCACGGTTCCCATGATTGATAATCCTCAACCAGGTGTCGTTAACGTAGGAGTTGGTTTGTGTCCATCCTTGATGGGTACCTTTGGTTACCCACCTCATCATGACGATGTCAAGTTTATATCTAATCACCATAAGGTTGAGATTTTTCAAGTTTCATCATTCCACACGACTTACTTTGAGGATCCTTGGATTCTTCCTTCCCCATCAGCCATGATGGATGAGACAGGGCACCCTGGCATGTCCCTACCCTTGTCAGCCACTGAAGTAGCGTACTCTTTAGTCCAGCAAGCTTCAGCTAACCCAGATCCAACTCCTGCACAAGAGTTAGATCCATTTCCAGAGCCTATTTGGGCTCAGGGTTCTCTTGCTAACATTGATTTGTTAGACTTAGTCTTGCCTTCTGACGAAGCAGTAATCAAAGCAATGACTAGTTCGGACAAACCTTGGGAAGATATTCATCATAGATCATATTTCCTCCCAGAGTTAAGCCGAATCGAGGTAGGAGAATTCACGGTTACCATGACGGGAGATCAACCATGTCCTATTAATCTCTTAGCTACACAGGAAATTTATGCTGAGGGGAATATGGAAACTATCGCTGAAACTATACCTATCAACATCTCCTGAAACCCTGGCGTCATGGAGAATGTCTTCGTCGGAGCGGATTGCTCCCTCGAAGAGATTCAAGTTTACACGGATCTTTTCAAAGAATTCCGCGACGTTTTTTCCTGGTCTTATGAGGAAATGCCAGGTATCAATCCGAAAATAGTTTAACATGAAATCACAACGTATCCTGATGCCAAGCCTGTTCGACAAAAACTTTGTCCAGTCAATCCTAAGAAAGCAGAAGTCATCAAGATTGAGGTTGAGAAATTGCTCAAGGCAGGTTTCATTTATCCTATTCATTTGACTCAATGGGTGTCAAACCCCGTGCCGGTCAATAAAAAACAAGGCACGATTCGTGTATGTACTGATTTCCGTGATTTGAACAAGGCATGTCCAAAAGATAATTTTCCAACACCATTCATTGACCAGATCATTGATGAATGTGCCAGTTGTGAATCCTTTTCATTCATGTATGGTTTTTCGGGATATAATCAAATCCAAATCAAACCTGAAGACCAACCCAAAATGACATTCATTTGTCCGTGGGGTACATTCGCCTATCGTAAGATGCCTTTTGGCCTTAAAAATGCTGGAGCCACATTCCAGCGGGCCATGTATTTTGTGTTTCATAACCTCAAACATATAGTCGAGGCCTATCTATATGACTTAGCATCACGCTCTTGCAAGTGAAAGGATCATCCTACGCACCTCAGACTAATCTTCGAACGCTGTCACTACTTCAGGATTCGCTTGAATCCCAACAAGTGCAGCTTCTACGTAACGTCAGGACGTTTGTTAGGTTTCATCATCTCAACAACAGGGATCATGGTCAATCATCTTAAGGTGGAGGCAATAATCTAGTTTCCCCCCCCATGCACAATCTTACAAATTCAAAGTCTACAAGGCAAGGCGAACTTCTTACGATGCTTCATCACCAACTATGCCGAAATCACCAAGGGCTTTATGCATTTACTGAAGAAAGATGTTCCCTTTTTCTGGGATGAAGCCACTCAACGCTCTTTTGACGCATTAAAACACACCCTCACAACCACACCTTTGCTATGGCCACCTAACTATAACAAAGATTTCCTATTATATCTGGCTACCGCAAAGTCAACTATAGGCATGGTTTTAGTCCAGGAAGACGATTCGTTTTCAGAATACGTGATCTATTACTTGAGTCGAGGCCTCGTAAGACTGGAACTTAATTATTCCCATCTCCAAAATCTTGCGTTGGCAGCAGTTCATGATGTTCAACGGTTCCGTCACTATGTTCTGTTTCGCAAGACCACCGTCATTGCTGTCGTGAATCCATTCCAATACATGTTGACACGACGAGTTATAGGCAGAAAAATCAGTAGATGGATGGTCATCCTCCAAGAATTTGACTTATACTTTGTTTCAGCAAAGTCCAAGAAGTCATTGGTCTTCGCAGAACTTATTTCGGAACTTCCAGTTGAGTCAGGTGACGTTGTGCCTGAGGAATCACCTATCCGGGGGGATATGTTTTTGATTGCATCTTCAGACCCCTAGTAATGAGATATACTTATCTATCTCCAGACTTTGAAATTCCCCACCTCTGCTTCTCGTGACGAGCGTCGGTGGATACGCCATCAGGATAAGAATTATCTCATACTCGATGATACGTTGTATCGGAGAGGTGTAGACTGCATCTTGTGTCGATGTCTCACTCATGAGGAGGCCGTCATAGTGCTCAACAATTGTCATACCGGAGCTTGTTGAGGTCATTTATCTGGGTTGCAACAACCCAAAAGATTCTACGAGTAGGTTACTTCTGGCCGACACTTATCAAAGATTGTATCGAATTGGTCAAGAAGTTCCATCCGTGCCAAGTTTTCTCTGGGAAGATGAGGGCACATCTCGCTCCTATGTTTCCTACCATCACAGTTGGTCCCTTCACTAAGTGGGGGATTGATTACACTACATGCAACCCCCCATTAGCAAGGGGGCACCGCTATATCATCGTAGCTGTCGAGTACTTCACTAAGTGGGTCGAAGCTATGCCAACGTTTAAAGATAATGGAGAGACTTCAACTCTCTTTTTATTCAACCAGATTATAGCACGGTTCGACGTCCCGAGAGAGATTGTCACTGACCATGGTAGTCACTTTCAGAACCAAATGATGACCGAATTAACATCAAATCTTGGGTTATGGCAGGAACATTCATCACATTACTACCCCCAAGCCAATGGGCAGGTGGAAGCTGTAAACAAAACTCTTAAGACTATTCTACATCGAACTATCAACTCAACCAAGTCAAATTGACATTTGATGTTATACTCAGCATTATGGGCTTACTGAACATCTGTTAAAACTACAACCGGTTTCTCACCTTTCCAACTCGTTTACGGGCTGGAGGCAGTCTTGCCCATCGAATGTCAAATCCCATCTTTGAAATTGGCAGTACAGTTATTTCCAGACACTTCTCCACTTGAAGAACGATTAGTACACCTTGAGCAGCTTGATGAGCAGCATCGCGATGAGGCCCTGGCCAATGAGGCTCATAAACATAAGGTCAAGTTTCAATATGATAGGTCCGTTCGTCCTCAGATTTTTTCTGAAGGCGACCTTGTCCTTGTCTATGACAAAGACAAGGACCCCCTGGGGGAAGGAAAGTTTAAACCCATGTGGTTCAGACCCTTCATTATAAAAGAGGTGTTAAAAAAGGGTGCTTATCGTCTGGTTGATTTTGAAGGGAATGCTTTGGCAGAGCCTAGAAATGGGCTCTACCTCAAGAAGTATTACTCATAGACAGGTCACTGTGGGTAACTTTTTGTAACATATGTATAGTCTTTGTACTATTACTTTTTTACGTTTCTTTTAAAATTGTTATGGATGTGTCATTGATGTTATCTTTCATCAATATGGAAGATGTCAAGTGAGTCCAAGGTGTTCATTGGGTATGCAGATGGTGCTAGTCGACACATGTGGAGGCTTGCCTCCGTAGCTTGGGTAATCTTTACACCACAGGGTCAGTTGTTATCTTCTGGAGGTATATGCTTAGGTGACACCACAAATAATGTCGCCGAGTATAGTGCAGTTATCGAGTTTCTTTGTGACGCCTTGTCATTGGGTATCTCTCATCTTTGGGTCTATCTCGATGCTCAACTGGTTGTGTCTCAGCTAAACATAATATACCGGGTTCATGATCCAACTTTACACCGACGATTCCTTAGGGTATGTCTCTTGGAATGCCACTTTGATTATATTACATATTTTCATGTTCCTAGGAGATTAAACCAAATTACAGATACTCTAGCTAATCAAATTTTAGATTGGCATTTGGCCCACATATAAAAAAAGAACATGGACATAAACATGTAAATACATTTTTGCACACAGAATCCATAAGACACAAAAAAGATAAAAACCATATATAAACATCATAAAATCCTCAGAGTACATAGATGGACGCAAGTGCCTCAAAAATGGGAACAGTAACGAGTCACCGGGCTTATGCCCTCAAAAAATATATACAATAAGGTTCTCATGGAACATAAAGAGTCTAAATCTGTTCAGGGCCTATGGGCCCTGTTATAATCATCTACAGCATGGGCGAAACGCCTAAACAATCAGACCCATGTCTGAGGTGCCCCCACAACATGAGGCTGTATGGATGGCAGTAGGTCCTCTATCTCTACCATTGGGACTATGCGAGTGAGCATAGTGAAGTTCCTCTCAACTTGTCTAAGGACCCTCTCGGCCTCTTCGGCTGGAAGGTTCCCTACTACTACTGCTCCCCCAGTGTCGGCAGCCGCGGCCTCTGGCCGTGGACGACACCTGTTCCGTGCGTAGTCGGCAGGTCGCACGAGTCCCACATCTGCATACAACAAATGTATCCATCAAATACTCTGGCATACAAAAAAATGATATATATAACAAAAAGACATAAAAATTACATATGCAAACAACCAAAAAAAAAATACAAAGGTGGCGACTTACCCATCTCCCCTCGCTCCTCACCAGGAGGCACGGGTATCTCTGGATCTCTAGAGAAGTCTATCCCCGTATATGGGTAGTCCTCGATAGCAGGGATCTATTGTGACAACCAAGAAAAGAAGACATCGTCGAAGGCATCGATGGTCCTTCCACCACCCTGTCGCGGCAGTAACACTGTCCATCTACACACTATAGGGAAAGAGGCCAGGTGTCCTCGTACTACAACCCAAGGACTGAAACACAAAAGTCTCTCAAAAAAGAACGAACACAAGATAGTTTCGAACCTGAAGTTCCTCTGTGTTCACTTTCGGCAAATTATCAATTGCCTCTTCATATACTCCAGCAGTGTGGTACTCCAATAAAAAATTTATGCATTCATGCACTGGATGGCACAGTTCATCTGTGCGCGCGAAGCCTGATGCACGGCGGCTGAGCCGGTAATCCGCCCAATAAGTAACAAGATAGTCTGTAGTGCTAAGTTGGTAATCTTGCTAATGGGCACCTGGGAAATCGTACGTTCGGTCCCAGCCTCACAGTACTCATCTATCAACTCTGAGATCTTGCTCGGCCCCATAGGAAAAGTATGGAAGTTGACTGGTTCCCCTCTCCTTGAGATGCCAATCAGAAAGTAAATGTCCTCGGTGGTGGGCACCAATGATTTCCCCTCTAGCATAAATGCCTCTACATCAGGATGCCAGTAATCAATCAAGGCATTTAGTAGCCTTGGTTGCGTGCGCATGAACAGACATAGAAATTTTTTGAGTAAACTGTATTGCATTAACACGGCCACAACATTCGGATCTACAACAACCAACTCACTGATTGCCTCATGCTCCCTTTCCCTCCACTGGACATACATCTTGCCAACACAACAAGGTAAAGGAGGGTCAATACTTATTTTATTTTTCTTTTCCATCAGAAAAGGGGGGTATACGCAGGCTGTATAGGTGACAGTCGCGTGTACACGTGTGCAGTATTTACTCTGCACGCGTGTACATGTGGGTTGTCTCTGGACAACCCACGTGTACCTAGGGCCGACCTTTTTAAGGTCGACGCCCACCCAAAAAATAACTTAAATAACTAAATTAAAGTATTGAATAGCTAGATAAGGGATTTTATACTTACTTGGTCCAAGCAGAAGTTCGTTTCATCCACTGTAGCTCCCGGAATCACTATCTTTGGCAAAGGGGGTCTTTTGGCTCCAGAGTCAATTTCCAAATCAGTAATGGTGATAATGAGCTGCCAGCTTCTATTTATAGACTTTTTGGCCTCTTTTTATCACTTTTTTGGCCCCCCTTATCAGTTTCCTTATACCAAAAACCATTTAGATTGATCTAGGAGTTATATGGGAGGGATTTGATCAGGTATTGGGACAATGTTTTTTGAGTTACGAAAAAATATTGACGGTCCATAATTTTTTATTTTTTTTCAAAAAATCAACTTGAGCATATAGGTTAGGATACCATCCCAACTTTTGCATCTTGTTGCCTTTTTATTATTCTATAGGATCGATCCCATCCATTTGTGACATGGAACCGTCATATCTTCTCTAGAAGGGTCACAACTTGGTGGTAGAGCTTACCATAACATGGATGCCCTAGGTAGGTCCTGGTTGCATTATGGTGTCCATGCCGTTTCTAAAAACACTGTAGGCTCGGGAGTCCATATAGTCTTTCCTAAATATGAGTTTGAGCCTCATTTGCATGATTCTTTTTTACTCTTTTTCTTACCGTAAGGACTCCCAAAATATAACGGGTCTCCTTTTAAGCCCTTTTCAGACCCTCTAAAAATGAAAAGATTATCGAGCGATCTTATGACCTTTCACGCTTGTTAAACTGAAATTTTAAGTCACGTCTGTCCGGTGGTAATTTACCCCTTTTTCGGTCCGGACGGTCAACTATATGAACAAAGGTATACTCTATCGAATTCGCATTCTTTAGAAGAGTACTCTCAGGTATAATTTTATTCCTTTTTCAGGCCCGAGGGACTAAATTTACGAAAAAGAAACCCCCACGAAGTCGATAGTTAAGCTCTTTTCAGACTCCCTAAAATTGAAAAGATCGCCGAGTGACCTTATTCTTTCACACTCGTTAAATTGGTCCAGAAGAATATTCCTGACGGAGTCCATAGTTAATATTTTTTCAGACTCCTTAAAAGTGAAAAAATAGCCGAGTGATCTTGTCCTTGTCACACTCGTTAAAATGGTTTTGAATTGACGTCTAATCGGTGCTAGTTTATCCCTTTTTCGAACCGACTAGACTATTGTCGAAAAAGGTACCCCAGTGGAGTCTCCTTTTTTTCTTTTCCAGACTCTCTAAATATGAAAAACCACCTAGCTTACCTTATCTGGGCTCATTAAACTTACATCGGAGGATGTTACCATTGTGTGTTCTATCAACCGCATTTGCATACCTTATCCATCATCCTTGTGACAATTTGCTTTTGTGTCTTAACACCTTTGGCCGTTGGAGGATTTTTCCCGAGTATCATTTTACCAGAACATCAGTCTTGTCCTTGTGCCTCGAGCTTGTACATTTGCAGTACTCGTTCCTCTGTTGTAACGTAATATTCCTTTATTCTTTTTCAAAAATTATCAAAAAGAACAAAAAAATCAAATATACCCCAAAAAGAGGATGGGAAAAGTATTTTCTTTATTGGCAGCATAATGAGTTGCCCTTGGATAAAGCACATATGTCCGTTTGATTATCAGACTATGGGATGTAGTACGACCTTAGGAAGATTTTCTCGCTGTATAGAGTTGTGTCCTCCACCATTTGGTTACTCTTCCAAACATACAGAGAGTTTGTGTTGCCTCCTGCTTCATAGACTTATGATTAACATATATGCTGCCTGAGTCTTATCACTTGTCATGTTATTTTTCAAGGGAAGTTAGTCACTAAGCCTGAGTTATCCCCTCTACAATATGTCTCTTGTCCGCATACCCGGCCATCCTGAACGTCCAATCAAGTCTTTTTTCAAAATCACTGAAGCCTTCAGTCCGATCATCAAGATTATCAAGTCCATAACCGACGAAACATCAAAGACCTCTGGGTAGTGCAGTCGTACACTCATATTACACTCCTACCTGAGTTTTAGAATATTTTGAAGTTGTTTCTCGAGCTCTGAAGTACAGCCGTCAGGCTGAATCAGCTTCTGGAAAATGGGTACTCTATATGTATATCTTTCTGATTTCGAGAGGTAGCTCCACTGTGTATTATTCGCGGCTACTCTTTATAGTTATTTGGCATGGATCTATAGTGTATTTGACTGGTAGCCATGGTTCTATTTTATCCCGAGCATGGGTATGCCCGCCTTGGTGAGACATTTGTTATTTTGTAGATGGCACCTCCTGGTTCCTGATCCTTGGGCTCACTCATTCAGCACATCAATAAAGATTGGTAAAAGATTGGTAATGTATTTCGACCATCATATGCTCTTCTGACCTCACACATTAGGGGGCATCTGTTATAACTCTAAATTGCACCACACATGCTTACCTAGAATTAGGCCAACTCATATCCCTTCATTGCCAAAACATCTACTGAACAACTCTTTGGAAATCCTCTTGTGTCAAGGCCCACGCACGCCAACCCATTACTACACGCATGTGCACGCTGGCTAGCTCACTACAACCCGCATGTACCTAACAAAGCACGAAAAAATGAAAGTTGCCGATGGAACAAAAATCCATGGGTCAGTTAACTGAAACTCCCGGCCATGCATGGCCGAGGGTTCGTCCAAAACCCTAGCTCCTTCTAGCCTATAAAATAAGGGGTAGGGGTACCATTTGGAGGAGGAAAAAACATAGTGAAGAAACTCTGCCCATTTATGTAATCCATTGTCCCAACCCTTTAGCCTTTCCTCATGCCAAAGGAGATTTAACGCAAAGCAGTTGGAGGACAGAAGAAGAGGAGCCTAGGATCATGTTCAAGGAGCGGTGGTCGGTCTCAGCTTTGATTGTAAGTTGATTCATTTTCATTAATAAAAATAATACTTTTCCCGTCCCAATGCATGAGTTGTCTATAATTTGATGAATTTATGCTTGATTTCTAACCCTTGAGTAGAGAAGTAGTGTGCATGCGTAGTTGGTATTTGTCTTGATTGCAAGTTATCTGTGGAAGGAGCAGTGCAAGCAAGTGGTCAAAGCGCAATAGAGGATCTACATCGAACGTCGGTAAAAAGGTTAGTGGTTCTCTTCATGCATTTACTGTGAAAGAGGGGTTTTAATCTTGGGTGGTAGGATAAAAAGTAATTTATTTTCAGTCAAAATCTGCATGCAAGTCTGACCCTAGTTTTCTAGTCCATAGGGTATTTTTCCCAACAATAGCGGTCTTGTTTTTCTAACAACTGGTATCAGAGCGTAAGGTAACTTGCAGGGAAAGAGGGTTCCTGGTTCGAGTGGGAGCAATGTCGGAAGATGGAAAGTTTAGGGTCGAGAAATTTAACCGCCAAAACTACCAGTTATGGAAGATGCAGATGGAATATTATTTATATCAGAAGGATCTATTCCTACCATTGAGCAGAGTAGCAAAGAAGTCGATGGCCATGAAGGATGAAGAATGGGAGATTCTTGACAGAAAGGCCCTAGGAACGATACGGCTGAGCCTGGCAGCGTCGGTGGCTTTCAATATCTTGAAAGAAAAGACAACAAAGGGTTTGATGGACGCATTGGTCAAATTGTATGAAAAACCCTCGGCATCCAATAAGGTATTTCTAATGAAGAGATTATTTAATATGAATATGTCGAAAGGTGGGTCTATTGCAGATCATTTAAATGAATTTAATACGGTTACTAATCAACTAAATTTTGTAAAAGTGGAGTTTGATGATGAGGTTAGGGCTCTTCTAATCTTGTGCTCATTGCCAGAAAGATGGAATGGCTTGGTCATGGCTGTAAGTAACTCTTTCTCTCGTTCAAATAATTTAAAATTTGATGATGTTGTTGGTGTTATCCTTAGTGAGGAAATGTGACGGAAAAGCACAGGTGAGACATCAGGTAATGCATTGAACATGGAGAACAGGGGAAGACAAAAGGATAGAGGAAAGGGCTCAGGGAATAGTGGGAATTCTAGGAAGAGAAGATCCAAATCCATACTTGGAAAGATAGAGTGTTGGAATTGTGGGAAGAAAGGACATCCGACGAAAGACTCCAGAGCTCCAAAGAAACAAAGAGATGGACAGTAGGAGAGAAATCAAGAAGCAAATGTAATAGGTGATGTGTTACAAGATGCTTTGATTCTTTCTGTAGATAATATTTCTGAGTCT
>JZKD02S1984288.1:181177-191548 GCA_000966675.3 Picea glauca
CTCTCTCTCTCTCTCTCTCTCTCTCTCTCTCTCTCCCCTATTGAGGAAAAGATATGAAATGATCTTACTCAAACATTTTCAGATCTTGCTTGGATAAATCAAGATAGACAGGAATATCGCCCTATGTTTATAGCCATCAAAATTGATATCCTAATTCATGAGTATTATTTACAAGTTCTTAGGCTGTTTTTTTCATAAACAAAAGCTTGTTGAAAAAATCATTATTTATGTAATTTTATGAATATATCAAATGTTGAATTAAAGATAGAGACATAAGTAAAGACACCAAGTTAATAATAAAAAAATATGAGTCATAAAGAAATCCTTTATTTCATTCCAATTCATCAAAGAATCTTTCTCTTTACAAAATTTCCTAAGGAAGTTTTGGACCAAAGTCAAACTTAGACGTCCCCGATGAAACATACAAAAGGAATTATGACAGAAAATAAAAAAAACTGAACTTAAAAAGTTGGATCAACTTGCCACAGATTATTTCCCACTAGACTCTGCACAATAGCCTTTATCAGTCATGAAAACTAATTCACAAGCAGACAAGTCTACACAGACTATCAAAGATAGATCAACACCTTTGAAAAACAAGTGTTTTAATGATGTAATTGAGCCCTGAATCTTGTTGTCTACAATAGTACCTTTCTATCATAAAAAAGAATTAGGCTTCGAATGAATTAAGGAATGAATGAAAACTGAATTATCTCAACAAAAACTCAAGAGCAAACCTTAGTATGCTTCTCCTTCTATTCCCCCCTTGTTCCTCCCTTTCCTTCTGCCTTTAAGCAATTTAGAATTGGTTGATGTAGTTGAACTACTCCATTAGTTAAGTTAACTAAAACTCAACAAACGTTTTAGTTAGGGGGAAAAGTAATAAATCATAATAAGGTTTTTTAAATAAATAATAATTGGTAGGTGGGACCCCTTGTGACTCGCTTTAGATTTTAACAATCATAACACAACTAGTTAATTAAACAAAACATCCCTCCTTGTGACTCCCATCATCACATTCATATTTGACAATTTATCTCAATGATTTTGAAATTATTTCCAAAATATATTACCCATGTTAACACATATGTTTGTAGGGGGGTTGTTTTCCCTAAGGAAGTGGCACCTTGGTCAAAATGCGAGAAAAGGGGATTAAAAACCCACCAAATGCATTTTAACCTAAGTCCTTGGGCGAATTGATGTTTCGGCGCATTATGCTAAGGAGCACGCAGATCTGGGCAGTCAATCTTTGCACACTCATATCTATGGCCCATAGTCCATTTCGGACCCCCCCCAAAATTCTGACTTTAACAAGGGGGGGTCCGAGTTGGTGGTTTTTTTTTGGCATAGGGGCAGACCCAGGGTTCAACGCTACAAGAGAGAACCAAAAAAACCTTAACTATTGGCCCTTTTGGCAACACCCGTGAAGAAGATGAAGCCTCACCCGAGGTAGATGCAGGGGTGGTTACAGTACTCAAGTGTATGCAACCTTAGATGGGACACAAATCTGTGATTAGAACACTTAATAAAGAACTTAGCACCATTAGTTCCTTAATCTGTAACCGATAACCACTTCACACGTAAAATAGAGCTTTGCATCATTCACAGTCATCTTAACATATTTAAGCACTTAGCACAAGAAAATAGATCCAATCTGGTAGATCAAGCACTGAGCATGTCCATATATATCAGATCTAGCATTCTACACACCATTATCACTAAGCATCATCAAATCTATCAAGTTATCTTAAAGCACTTAGAAAAAAGAAGATATAAACATATCAAAATAAGGCACAAAGCAAGACAACATAGTCTTTATGTGGTTCACCCCCACCCTGGGGAAACGTCCACCAACTCTTCTTCTTTCTTGGTGTCTTCAATCTTTTACGAGCACAAATCCTTCAAAACCCTTACTCCGCATAGGACAAAATATCTACGTAGCTCACTAGATCCTTCTTCCTTGCATTACAACACAAATCCTTCCACAACCACTTGCACTTAGCTATGCAAGTCTCTTACAATCATGCACAAAGCACTTACAACCTTCAATCACATAGCACTTAGCCTATATCACATAGATCTCTTCTTTTAGCACTTAGCTCATCGACACTTATTACATTGCCTAAACATCTATTTATATATTACAAACTAGACCTATACATGGGTAAACCCATGGGCCGACATCCCTTTCCCGTTACATTATCCCAAAAACCACAAAAGGGGACTGAGATCCCGTGATCTCTGCTTCGTCTTGCGCTCCTCCTTCGACTGGATTTCGAAGTCCCAAAATAGGTCAACATGACCAAGATTATCACAAAACTTGGTCAAGGGCCAATAGGCCCCCAACACTCACCTGTGGCTCGTCCCGAGTCACTATGGTCTGAGCAAATCTACCTCGAATGCCTCGAGCTACTTCGACTTGCTGCTTTGTTGTGGCCTCTTGTTCAGTGAAATCTTGGATCACTGCATCATTCATTGGTACTTCCATGCGCTGTTATGCTGTGAGGAGGACCTGTTCTAGCTCTGCTCCTTGGTTCTCGACCTCTATAAACAACAAACATGCCTTGTATTACATAGGTTGAATTCGTTGAGTGACTTCCATCACTTTTATTTGAAGCATATGGATTTGATGCTGAGCTATGCATTGTTCATGAGACCTCTTCATTCTATCTACAACTGACAGGGCCTTTAGTTGCGCCTATAGTGTATCGGCGTGCTGCTTCGCTTCTTGGAGCTGTGACTCCAATGTCTGCAATTCTGGATTTTCAGTGAGGTTTTCATAGGTCTGGGCGGTACGGTTACTGATCTTCTTTCACTCCAAGGAAAGAGATTTTAATTGGTCAACTGTGCTATGAGCAACTGCTTCTCTTTGGTTCCTTATCTCTTGTGGGGCTTCAGGTACTAGGTGGAGCTCTAAGTCGGCGACACATTGCTATAGCTTCTGGATTACCTCTTCCAGTTGTTCCACCTGCTGTGGAACTCTCTCTTTGGCCTGTACTTTGACAAGTGTCACAGAGTGGATTTCTCTATTGACCCTTTCCTTAACTTCAAGTTTCTCTGCGATTAAATTTTCCTTGCTTTGTTGTAGCTGTGATTTTTCTTCATCAAATTTCACTTGCATAGCAATCTTCTCTCGTTCTGTATTACTACGTTGTTCTAGCAGATCTCCCTGTGCTTGTGCCAAAGCCTGGGTGGCTTGGGATATTTATTCTTGAGCTCGTCGAAGGTGAGCTTCGACTATATCTTCAATCCGGTGGAGTTGAGCTGGCTCATCTCCCAGTTCTGGTGTTCCTTCTGTCAGAGGCACAGATGAGACTACGCAGTTAGACTGTAGTGCCTGCTGCACTTCTTGGATTTCATCCTTAATTCGATTGAAGACCTCCTCCTGTTTAGCTTCTTGTTTCTCGACTATCTCCAGTGAAGCATCGTTCAAGGCAGCTATAATGAAGTTAAAGTCATCCGGGGTAAGGACAGTCTCGAAATTGGTCTTGGTTTCTTTCATTTTCTTCCTGGATGAAGGCTTCGGTGGGGAAACCTTCCTTTTTTTTGAGGGGTCCTCTTCGTCTTCAAGTGGTGTAACCTTTCCTTTCTTCTATTTGACATCTGTGCCATCTACCTCCTCACCATAACCCCATTCATATGGTGATATGGAAGCAGTTCTTACAGATGTGTTGTCTAGGCCGTGAACCTTTTTAGTCTTCTTTGTCTTGCTCGGTCCTAGAGTATCCGACATAGTTTTCGGTCTTTCTACGTCGGACATCTCTGCGGGATTTGATGGAATGAGGAGGTTCGTTGAACAATCCTTGGTGATTTCCTCCAATTCCTCTTCCATTAGCTTGTAGTATGATTGCAACTGTTGTTTATGTCCATCTGCACGCGCTGTGATGTAGATAAAATGGCAGTCCATGCTGAACTTCATTAGAGGCCGAAACCTATGGAGGGTATTCAGGGTTATGAGAAGCATAGACTGGATGGTGGTCTTCAGTTGGTTGTAATAAGTGTGGAAGACGGCATTGGATTGCCACTACTTTTTCATGTCGTTGGAGTACCACAATGTACTGAACTTCGCGGTCAGGGGTTCAAAGGGATCGATATCTGGGAAGGTTGCACCTTCTGAGATCTCCCATGTGACGAAAGTGATTATTATGAGACTCCAGCTAAAGTGGAACTTGTACCATTGGTTTTGCACTTCCTTGCAGTCTAGTTCTGGATGGTTCATGAGGTATTTGGCCCAATTCATCTGTAGTCCCTCTGCACACTTCCCTGCGATGTCGACTATGAATCTAGTTACTTGGGTTGGTCGGTTCTTGCGAACTAGGTTGTCTGCGATCAAATGACAGGCAAGGAACACTACACCATTTTAGATAAGGCTACCTTGTATCCTTGTGTGCCCTTCTCGATATCGCCATAAGTCTCTTTGATCTTCTGTGCTAATTCTCTATCTGTGGTTTTTCCAAGGTAAAAATCCTGTGGGTCGGGGCCTTGCATACCTAATCCTGTCATCTGATTGATCAATGTCAGATCCACTATTATGCGATGGTTTAGCCACTAGTAGCCTCTGTGGTAACAAGATAGCAGTATCTTTACACATGCATTCACCTCCTGGTGTCGTCCGAAGTGAGGGATCTTCATGACGTTCAACAATGTGGACTGTGCGATGTTCTGGGTCCATGACTGAGTGATAAACTTCGAGTTCTTTCCCTTTGTCTTCGTTAGGTACTTGTGTGGAGCAAGCATGCTATAAACCTTCTTGTCGCTGAGGTTGAAGTCTCTGAATTTCAATGTTGTAATCTTATCTTGGTCTGCACAAACTGAGCATATCCCTTTCGGGAGGTACGTCGTGACCAAAGGGTACTCAAATTCTCTAGATACATTGTCTCAATTTATTGCACCGCTTAGGGGTGGAATATAAATAGGTAGTATGCGCGAGATTAGTTTAGCATTCACAAGGTCGTCCTTGTGCTTGGTTCACTTCTCATTGACTAGCCGGGATGGACCGGCTCGAGCAGTGGAAGGAGAGGCCTGCAGTCCTCTCTTTGATGACACTTTTACACTTGTAGATAACCCTCCCTACAACATGACTCTCTTAGTCATCAAATCGATTAGAACTTATTCAATAAATTTCTCTGTAGCGCTGAGCTCGTTTGACATACAAGCTCAAGGTTCAATATATCGGGTTCAGGATTTATTCAGATACTGCAATGGTAACGAGGCGATTATCACTATGAAAAGTAAGCTTAGTGTTGAAGGAAAATCTCCCTATAGACAGGTAGATCTCCTCTTGAGAGCTAGACTCTTAACTCTTATGACAGAATATGCTTAACGTGGACACTGACTTCCTTTCATATCTATACAAACTAATGCATGACGAGGAAGGAGAACGGAAGTACCTTTTTACCGACGTTTGTCCCTGGACACTCCGAGTTGAGCTCCAATATTTCGCTCCTCGATGAGCCCCGTAGAAAAACAATAGTACAACCACTTCCTACTCTATTGATATTAGCTCGAAGATAGATCTATCTATCAGAGATAAGTTCATGTAAGGTCAAACACAAACTAGAAAGAAACAGGCCAAGCGTGTCATATTAATGAGAACAATGATAGAAGTAGCTTACAACAGTGGATGCGAATGTGACAGCTTCGGCAAGTCCCCTTTGTCTAACCCTTGCTCAAAAGATCCACAACCTGGATGATAGCAACTTCACTGATTAGTCTCCTCCAGTTCACTGTGTGTTTCCTATGAGATCATAGGTTTCATGCTTGCAATTCTTCCCCCTTTCCACCATCATAGAGCCTACTTATATAGGTTAAGAGAGGCTTAACCTCTTGAGGTATCTTTAGGGTAGGTTTAGGAATTCCCTCCTTAGATCAGGGATCTTCTCCTAAGATCATGATTGAACCAGGAATTCGAATGCAACTGCCTTCCAAACTTGAAAGATCCTCCCCTTATTCTCCTCAATAGATCAACTACTACCCCAGATTAGACAGTGCTCCCTCAAAAGTGGCATCAAGGTGCTATAACGCTCCCTAGTAGGCTCAAGGGGAGCGCCAGCGCTTCAAAGACTTGTAGCACTCCTTCAGAGGGGTGATTTGGTGTTATAATGCCCCCCAACACCTTATAGGGGAGAGCCAACGCTCCTAAGGCTGATGTAGGGGAGAGCTCTCCTCTAAAACTTCAGTTTGAGAGATCTCTTTAGGAGGAAAGAGATTACTGACTTCAGTTAACCATTCTCTTTCTTCAAATCAGGTGTTGGAGGTATTCTAAGTGTCTCCTTAGTGTCGTCATCGTGGCAATATGCTTTGTTTAACATTTGCGACACTTTTGAACAACATGCAACACTTGCGACAGTTGTGAGGAACATGTGACACTTATGACAGTTGAGAGGAACATGTGACACTTATCAAATCGAGTAATATTGATGTGTAACAGATTGCCCCACAAAGTATGAAGTTAGAAGATGAGAACTGATAACTGAAATACTTTGTAGACTTTCAAGCAAGGGTATAGACGCAGAGAACCTGACAAAAGTTGCACACAAACATCCAACAAATATTATGACATGTTTCAAACCCAAGGCAGGCATACCTATGCTTGGGTGATCAAGACTTGCAAGATATGGCCGCCATAAAATACACTGTGGATCCTTAATTGTATTGATAAAAAGGTATAGCCATTGAAAATACACTGTGGATCTATACTCTTATGACATGAACTGATCATAGCCGTGAAGAATACACAGTGGATATACGATATGACAAGACATAGCCACGATCAATACAAAGTGGATCTATGTAACAACATATGTGTCATTGTTCAAAAGAAACTCCATCGCAACCTGGGAAAAGTACATATCAAAGTGATCACTCAACCCAGGGTCTTCTTACCAATCCTGATGTAGTATGAATCTAACCATGTGAATAGATGTCTTGATGTCGAACATGGCAGAAACCACTTGATTACCAATCAATGATGTAAACCGTTAACAAGCACGAGGGAGATCACCATTAATGTCAATGATTCCCAAGGTACTCTAGTACATTCCAACGAATGTGAATGGATGAGCTGGAGTCAAACATCCGTGGAATCATCCGATCAGAGGTCAGTGATGTGAACCCACTGTTGGATGTGAGGAGGCCTGCCATTGAGGCATGCAGGTCCCAAAGTACTAACTGGTTTCTAAGTATAGTTCCTAGATAAGGTGTTGAAGTCGACAGGAATAGAATCGTCGAAGGAGGGCCTCGATGTATCCCCCATCAATGACACGAAACAAACATAAAGATGTAATTGGTAGATCAAATGAACATGGACTGACACGGGTATTAAGACAAGATATTTGTGATGGCTAACTCTAGAGGCAGATACTTCCCTTGAACACCGAGGCTCAACAAAAAAAACATGACATGGACCAAAACTTTATGATGCAGTGGATGCTGTGACTTACATCAGGTGACCCAAAGGAGAGAAAGAAACTCAAAGGATTGGCTCAGTGCAGAGGTTCAGCGGATTATAATGCATGCAAATGACAAAGTGTCGTGTTCAAGGGCGACTCTAAGAATTACTTGGTAATGTTCTCAAGAGACTGCTTGGCTTGCTTCCTTCAAATTTTCCCCCATCCAGATGGACGAGTACCTCTTTTTAATTTAACGAGCTCGAGGAGGGTAACACATGCTCGATATAACTCACCTTCAGTAAGTTCCTCTTCCTTTTTTTAATGAACTGGAAGAAGTAAGGGTTCGGTCTCGTATGGGCCTGTCGATTTTTTTTTTAGCGAGTCCAAAGACAGAAAACTCGAAGGTTTTTCATGATTATAAAGTCTGGAAAAACACTTAAAAGAGAACTCTCTTAGTTCCTTTTTCGTAAAGTAGTCTGATGATACCAAAAAAGAGATAAACTATCGCTCAACAGATGTTTTCTTCAAATACTTTAACGAGCGTGAAGAGAACAAGTTCGCTCAGTAATCTTTTCATCTTTAGAGAGTTTGAAAAGAACTTAAAGATGACTCCAATGTTGTCCTTTTACGTAATGTTAGTCTTGCGACACTGAAAAAGAGATAAATTATCACTCGAAAGATGCCCTTTCCAACCTTTTAACGAGTGGGAAAGGAAGAAAGATCACTCGAAAATCTTTTCATGTTTAGAGAGTCTGAAAAGATCTTAAAGGAGACTCCAGGGGGTTCCTTTTTCGTGTATGCATACAGGTCCGAACAAGAGATAAAAGTCTACCCAGATGCATTCTCATGTATTTACGATCACGAGAAGGAACAAAGACTAAGCTCGGTATGCCCCCAGCTTGAAAGCTAGTGTCTTAACTCCAGAAAGATCATCAAAGGCTGGAGACATGCCCTCCAAGCTTCGATTCATTCACCGAAGGATAAGGGTGGATGAAAACAAGGTTCAAGAGAGATGACTGTTTCATTTTTTAACGAGCTTGACACAGGAAAAGAACTATGCTCAAGGCCTCTTTTTCATTTTTTAATGAGCTTGACACAGGAAAAGAACTATGCTCAAGGCCTCTTTTTCATTTTTTAACGAACTTTCCACAGAGAAGAGAAACTATGCTCATGGTTTCGTCCGGATCATGGCTTCCAAGAGGATGATGCTCAGGAAGGGTACCATGTCAATGGATAAAACATGGTCATGGCCTTTAGGATATCTTCACCGGATGGAAGAGAATCACTCTAGAAGGAACACATGTCGAGGGTCGTGACAGTGGTAAGGAGATCAGGCTCCAATAACCCTATCAAAGAGATCACCATGTCAACTACTGGATCCAAAGCATCAGAAGTTGAAATCATGGGAGACAATGCCACATAATTGACATGCGGCGAGGGTGATATTGTTTGCATATAAGAACCACTTAGGGAGGTAACCCTGTTGGGGGGGGATGAATGAAAGTTGATCAATAGTCACAATTCTTCCATTGTGAGGGAAAGATATCACACAGAATAGTGGATACAATAGATTTCATGGCATAGACATAATCCCGCCCAAGGAGTAAATCGAAATACAAGGGGTCTCGGATTACCATGACATCGATAAAGACAGTTTTCCCTCCCAAAGTTATAGGAAACTAAGGAAGGATCCCTAAAGGTTGACTAGTTCTTCTGTTAAAAGCTAATAGATTATGTGTAATCGGTGCAAGCTGCGAACAACCCAAAGCATACCAAGCAACAAAAGACAAAATACTAACAGACGCACCTTCATCTATCAGTGTTTGAGGAACGTCCCGACCATGAACCTGTACTGTAATCTAGAAAGGAACGTGAGAGGAAAGACGAGGTCTAGTTAGCACACCCCAATAAAAAAGGATGGCTTCAGTACTTGGAGGGGGTTTCACAGGAGAAGGAGGAATGCCCCCCGGCATGGTAGAGTCTTTATTAACAAGAAAAACATGGGCAGTATTGGGTTTACTCTCTAGAAGGGGAGTAGGATCAACCGATGATTAGATCGGATCAACCAATGGTGGACTTGGATAGACCACTTTATCACTCTTCAGAGGAAGAGTGGGACTGACCGAGGAAGGGACTGGATCAGTCACTTTGACATTCCTCAATGGAGGAATGGGATCGATCGATGGAAAAACTAGATCGACCACTTTGGCACTCTTCGGATGAAGGGTGGGACTGACTGAGGAAGGGGCTGGATCAGTCACTTTGACATTCCTCAATAGAGGAATGGGATCGACCGATGGTGAAACTAGATCGACCACTTGAGTTTCATTCTCCAAGGGAAGAATGGGGTCGATGGGTGGAAACGGATCGACCGCTTTGGTGTCACTCTCTAATGGGAGAGTGGGATCGATCGAGGATGAAAATAGATCGACCACTTTGTTGTCACTCTTTTGATGAATAGTGGGGCTGATTGATGACGGAACTGGATCAACTACTTGGGTTCGTGGTTCAATCGAGGAGGAAACTAGATTGACCACCTGATCAACCGGACTGACCGGGGATGGAACTAGATTGACCAGTCCATCAACCAACGATGGTTCGGAGGAAAGATTACAATAACCTTTTGGAAGTTGAATTTTTTCCAAAAGAGAAGAATCCTCATCCATGCGAGGACAAAGGTGAGAGTAATGATTACCTTTACATAACATGTAAGGGAACTTGACATTTTGCTTCTTCTTACCAACCTAAACATCACTAGTTGATGAGGTATCATCGACATGACTGACAGACGCCGATGACGTGGAGGACCACATTTCAAAGACTTGGGTAACACTGGGGAAATCTCTCAGAAAGTGGTCACCCTTACAAAGGCTGCAAGGGAATTTGGGTTTTGGATTCTTCATTTTAATCTTGTTGACCTCATCAACACTCCCAATAATATTAACAGTAACTGGTTTCTTAGAGCCAACATCTGATGTTG
>JZKD02S1984288.1:227650-245439 GCA_000966675.3 Picea glauca
TGAAACCCACACATATCATACATTATTCATCTTCCATCATGTCACAAATAAAACCAAGATTTCATCATCAATCATGTAGAACCATGTAAGTAGTGTCGAACAACAACATAAATATCAAATAAGAACTTGATCCTCCAATGTACAAGGGGGTCCCACCTACTAGTATGATATACTATTAGCTTATAGATAATAGGCTTTAGCAACACTTTGCATGTGAAATCCTCATTGCAATTTTTATCATCAACACCCCCCTTATCTCTCTTTACATATTTATCTCTCTACATAACCCCTCTCTCTTGCACTCTATCTACCTCTCACTCTCCCCTCCCCTTCTCTCTTGCACTCTATCTACCTCTCACTCTCCCCTCCCCCTCTCTCCCCCTTCTCTCTCTCTATCTCCCCTGCCTTTCTCTCATTCTCTCTCCCTCTCTCTATATCCCTATATACCACTCTCTCTCCCTCTCCCTCCCTCTCTACCGTTCTCTCTCTCCCCCCCCCTCTCTCCCTCTCCTCCCTATGCCACTCTTCCCCCCTTTGTCTTCCTCCATATATTTCTGTTCCTCATCCCTCTCTCTCCCCTCGTCTCTCTATCTCTCGACCCCCTCTCCCTTCCTCCTTATGTACCCACCCCCCCTCTCTCTCTACCACTCTTCCTCCCCTCACTCTTCCTCCATCTATTTCTCTTCCTCATCCCTCTCTCTCCCCCCCTCCCACTATCTCTATTACTCTCTCTCTCCTCCCCTCTCCCTCTACCCCTCTCTCCCTTCTTCCTTCTATAACCACCCCATGCCTCTCAATATTTCTCCCCTCCTCCTTTATCACTCTCACCCTCTCTCCCACTCTACCCCACTTTTCCCTCCCTCTCTCTCCCTCCATAGGACCTCTCACTCTCTCTCCCTCCCTCCATCAATCCCACCCCATCTCTCCCTATCTCTCTCTCTCCATCCCTCCCTCTATATCTCCATCCCTCCCTCTCTTTCTCTATCTCTGGACCTTTATCACTCTCTCCCTCCTTCCCCCCCCCTCTCTCTCCCCCACTCTCCCTATATTTCCATTTATCTACCTACCTCCCTCCCTCTCTCTCTGTGTCTCATCTACCCCTATCTCCCACACTCCCTATCCCCATATCTCACTTTCTCTCTCCCCCTCTATCAATATCACTCTCTCTCTCTTAAGAGAGGGGGAGATATAGCTCAAGAGAAAGAGAGAGGGAGGACGGGGTGGGAGTGAGGGAGGGTGATCTAGGGGATCAAAATAGGCTCAAAAATCAAAGTGCTCGAAATTACTTCAAAACAGACTTGTGCATAGGCCTTGTCCTCATGATACCAACACAACTTGAATGGGTTTAAATGAACATCGTATGAGTGAGATATCACGTTCTGTCCGCTTTTCCAAACAAGCAAAATTTTGCTAACTGTATAGTCCGTACAGTGTTGACGTGGCATGTACATACTGCTGAAGTGGCATGTACGTACTGCTGACATGGTAGGGAGGTACCGATGATGAGGCAAGTTTGTACTGGACACATGGCAGGTGGTCATACTGACATGTGGCATAGGCTGATGTGGCAAGTGATGACATGGAAAAGGTCAATGTGACAGGTGACTGACACATGTGTTGGACCAATCGGGATTTGATACCTGTCATGGAGTTGGACCAATTGAATGGTTCCACATGGGACAGAAATGGGATGCCATATGTCATCCCATCCATTGCATAAAAATTGGTTGTAGTTCATGGGGGTCAAACCCACGACCTCTGGGGACAGGTGGCAGTGACTTGGCACAGGTCAGGCTACTAGCCCACCTGCCATGTGTTTCTTACCACTATACATTTGCGAAAATTTTAAGTTTAAAATTGTGCTATGGCGGGCATAGTCTGGGTCAGGGCTTAGCCTCAACCCTTAGTTATATGTTCCACCTTTTCATACAAACATACCATAGGAGGAGTGTGGGGTTTGTACACAACCTGCCACTTCTTGAATGATCCAATGGTCGTCAGTGAGCATTGTGTTCAATGGTTAGAACGTGGGTGCCAACGAATCGAGATTATCACCTAGGGTTCGGCCACATGGGGGACATATGACCAGGTCTTCCATCGGGAAAAGGGGTCAATGCACTAATGGTGCACCATTTTCACCCATGCACCCGAGATGCTGTAGGATTTGGGTTTAGGCATGGGAAACGCCCAGAAGCCAAGTTTAGTCAGTTTGGGTGCATTTTGGTGAGCAGAGACAACAAATAATTGGGAGAAACTTCCAAGGAGTGATTCCATCTCAGTTTTTGGCGAAATCAGGTGCATGAAGAGCTCAACTAGGGGTTTTTGGATTTTCTGGAGCCATTGAAGCCATCCATTTCTCATTTTGAGCATTGTAAAGCACTGATTTTGACACTTTGAGCATTAATGAAAATGATCCATTGGAAGATGGACTAGGAGATGTATCCCAAGAGAGGGGTGAACTCATTTATCGTTGTGTTGTGTTAATGTGTGTATTTTGATGGTTATTTATGATTGTTTATGTTGCTCATGATTAAGTAAAAAAATCATTAATATTTATGTGTTTGTAACTTGATCCTATTACCCAAGCACATACCATTTCACTTGCAATTTTAAAGAGATTCAATTCTTTTCATTTTTAGATCAAGTTGGTATCAAAGCATAGGTTTTTGAAGGCTTGATTGTTTGCAAGTGTTTGTTTTCTGATGTTTACACATTTGAAGCTCACAAGAGGAGAAGGTCAACTTATAGAGCCAAGTTCTCAACTGTCAAGAAGGAGAACTACACAATCACCTCAAGCTTCAAGGAGATATTCACCAAGTATGGCTCGTGAGGAGAGTCATGAAACACTTACCTCAGAGGATGAAACTTTCATAAAATATTTCTATGATATGATAGAGATGGTGAAAGTTTTGTTTGAAGAAAGAAATGCAACATTGCAAGGTGAAATCTCAAACCCTCCAAAGGGTAATGGAGATAGTGGTGATAAAAATCCAAAAGGGAATGGAGAGAATGGTGATCCTCCATCTCCTTCACCTCCATATTCCACCTCTTCTACCATTTCACAACCACCTCCAAATTCTCCAAAAGAACATGGTGAAATTCCTCTACAAACTCCTTTGCTTAATATTGATATTAAGTTTGAATTGCCTACGTACAATGGAGAGGTAAATGTTGAGAAATTGGATAACTGGATTTGTCAGATTGAAGTGTATTGTAGGATACAAAGGATCAAAGATGATGAAACTAAGATTCATCTTGCTTCTTTAGGATTGGAAAATGCAAAACTCATTTGGTGGGAATCCAAAACTCAAGAGGAAATGATGAAACATGGTAAAGTTTTATCCTCTTGGAACAATTTTACTGTTGCACTTAAAAGAAAATTTTATCCATTAGCATACATATATAAATCTATTATGGATTGACAAAACTTTAGACAAGCTAAATGGAAAAGTTTTAAAAGCTACACTCAAGAATTTAGAAGAAGAGCTTTGATTTTGGGTATATATTTATCTTCTCAAGAAACTTTACTCAAATATATTGGAGGATTGCATAGCTACTTGAGGCACACAATACTTATGTTTAACCGTACAAGTCTAGATGAATTTTTTGTACAAGAAGTTCATTTGGAAGCAAGAGGGAGGAATGAACCTCAAGAGGGAAGAAAGAAACCTTTTGCTCATGGGGACAAAGGAAAGAAGAATTTCAAGGGAAATGGAAGAAAGAATGCTTCAGTCAAGAAAGAGGGAGAGAAACTCACATGTAAACATTGTTCAAAAGATGGCCATGATGAAGACCATTGTTGGAAACTTCATCCTAAAAGGAGACCCAAAACGTTCAGCCATAAGGGGAAACCAAAGACTATTGCAACTACACAACATGATTTAGGTTCTGATTTGGGTGATGAAATGAGTATTACAACCATGGGTTTTCAAGTTAAGGATTCTATTGCAAGTACTAGTTATTCAAGTAGTAGTATCCTCAATGAAACTCAACATGAAAAGGAAAGAATAGAGGTTTTCCACATATGGGTGATTTCAAAGAATACCGAGATAGATACTCTTTTTGATATTGGATCTCAAGAAAACCTCATATCTGAAGACACTGTCAAGAAACTAAAATTGGAAACTACTCGACATCCTAAACCATACCCTCTAGGATGGATATGTGATAATGCCAAATTGCATGTGACAAGAAGGTGCAAAATTAGTTTTTCCATCACTGCAAATTTTATAGATGAGGTAGAGCTTGATGTTATTCCTTTGGATATCTATGGTATTGTGTTGGGAAACCCATACTTTATACATCTTTCATCGTCATGAGAACAATTATCATTTGTTTAAAAATGGAGTTGAGTACATTGTTAGAGAACATACAAAGAAGTTTAATTTGTCACTTGTAAATGTTGGACAAATGAAGAGATTAGTCAATGCTAGTAAGAATTTTGTCCTCTTGACGATCAAACCCAAAGACAATGTTGAAAAAGAATCTTTCCAAGGTTGTGATTCAAAGTTGAAATATGATTTACATGAGTTTGTTAACCAATATGATGATATGTTTCAGGAACCAAAAGGATTTCCTCCAAAAAGGGCTATCCAACATGAGATACAATTGCAACAAGATTGTCCTCTTCTAAACATTGGTATGTACAGGATGTCAGTCATGGAGAATGCTGAAATTAGAAAACAAATCCAAGAGTTTCTTGAAAAAGGGGTCATCATGCCAAGCACATCGTGGATCACCAATTTTTTTAGTGCCAAATAAATATTGTACATGGTGCATGTGTGTAGATTTCAGGGCCTTGAACAAGATTACGATAAAGAATAGTTATCCTCTTCCTAGAATTGATGATTTTCTTAATCAATTGAAAGATGCTAAGTATTTTACTAAAATGGATTTGACAAGTGGATATCATCATATTAGGATTACTGAAGGAGACACTTGGAAGATAGCTTTCAAAACAAAGCAAGATTTTTTTGAGTGGATGGTAATTCCATTTGGATTTTTCAATGATCTTGCCACATTCATGAGAGTCATGAATGATGTTTTAAGGCCTTTTCCTGATGATTATGTGGTTGTATACTTGGATGACATTTTGATATTTAACAAATATCATGAAGAGTATTTTATGCATGTAAAACAAGTTTTGGATGTCTTAAAGAAATACAATTTGTTTTTGAAGATGTCTAAATGTGAGTTTGGAAAGACCTCACTTGTTTACTTGGTACATATTGTTCAAGGAGGAGAACTGAAAATTGATCCTTCCAAGGTCAAAGTCATTTGGATTGGCCCAAGCCCAACAATGTGATAGAGGTAAGAAGTTTTTTGGGAGCAACCCAATATTGGAGAAAGTGTATTGTTAACTTCCCTTCAATTGCATCTCCATTACATGCAATGACAAGAATCAAGCAAGTTTTCCAATGGGGAGGCAAGAAACAAAAAGAATTTGATGCATTGAAAGAGAATATTAGTTCATCTCTAGTTCTTACACTTCCAAATTTGAGACAACCATTTGAGATCCAAATAGATGCAAGCAATTATGCAATGGGAGCAGTCTTGTTGCAACATGGTAAGCCCATTTGTTTCCATACTGAAACTTTTAATGGTGTTGTGACTAACTATCCTACTTATGATAAGGAGTTGTATGAATTGGTGCAAAGTGTGAAAAAATAGAAACATTGTTTGTTGGGAAAAGAAACTATCATTCACACAGATCATCAACCATTGCAATAATTACAATCACAAACAAAGCTACAACAAGCAAGGCACTTCACATGGATGGGTTTTCTATGGTTATAAGGTATAAAAAATGAATTTATAACAAAGTTGTTGATATTCTTTCTAGGCCTATTGCTAGTGCTTCAGTTATTCTTAAGCATAATTCTACCATGCATGAGAGCTATGTTGAACAATATGCTTTAGATGCTGATTTTAAAGAGGTTTATGCAACTTTGTGTCATTCTAACAAAGTTGAGGAATTGGATTACCATGTGCATGATAAGATTTTGTATCATCTTGGAAAGCTATGTATTCCATAGGGTGAAAGAGACAACATCATAAGGGAAGCTCTTTCTTCTCTTATTGTTGGCCACTTTGGTGTAGGCAAGACACTGACTAATTTGCAAAGGTATTGTTATTGGCCTAAAATGAATGAAAGTGTTTCAAGATATGTAAGAGGATGTTCTTTATGTGCTACAAGCAATCCTAGCAATAGAAAATTGGGTTTGTATACTCCACTTCTGGTTCCTTCTAGTCCTTGGGAAATAATTTCCATGGAATTTGTAGGAGGTCTACCTATGTCTAAAAAAAATCATGATTATATTTATGTTTTGGTTGATTGTTTCATAAAAATGTGTATTTCGATACCTTGTAAGAAGCAGGTTACAACTAAAAAAATGATACAAATGTTCTTTCAACATGTTTGGGTTGCCTAAATCCATTATTTCTGATTGAGATTCTCAATTTATTAGGAACTTTTGGTCAAGTTTATGAGCACTCATGGACACCAAGATAAAAAAGAGCACATATTTTCATCCACAAACCGATGGTCAAACAAAAGTGGTTAATAGAACAATAGTGCATATTATTCGTGGTTATTGCAACAAGCATCCTAAGCTTTGGGATGGGCACCTACACTACATTCAACATGCTTACAACCGGGCTAAGTACTCTTCGAATCAAACATATCCATTTGAGGCATGTTTTGGTTATTTTCCAAAATCTCCTTTAAATTTTATCTTTGGGAAAGACATTTTTATTGATTGTCAATATGACATTGATAGGGCAAAGAAGTTCATTGAAACAATTCAGTTGGTGCATCAAATGGTACAAGAACAGTTGGAAAAGAGCTAAGCCAAGTACAATATAAGACATGAAAAACATCATGTTGATCACATTTTCCAAGTTGGAGATGAAGTTTGGATTTACATTAGCAAACAAAGGCTTAAAGGAGAAGGTAAAAAAATGAAACAAATTAGATATGGACCTTTCAAGATTCTTGAAAAGATTGGTAACAATGCCTTCCATTTGGATTTGCCTCCTTATATGCAAATGTATGAAATTGTCAATGTTGAGAATTTGAGATTGTATGAGCCTCCTTTGATTGATGATCAAGGAGAGGATGTTCAAAATCCTTCTATAGATGGGCATAATATCTTTCAGAACTGCATGAAGATACAATCCTTGACAGGAGGATGAGAACTGCAAAATGAGGTGTTGGCAGCAGGCCAAAATGGGAAATAAAGTGTGCACGAAGAAGAATGACAACTGGAAGAGAAATCATGGGAAATAAAATGTGTAGGAGGAAAGTGACAACTGGAAAGAAGAACAAAATGTGCGCATGCAAGAAGGAGGTGAAAGCTGGAAGGAAGCAGTGAACGCATGTGGAGAAGGAAGACCTAACGACAATAGAGTTAGGGTTTTTGGTAAGAGTTTTTGTGTAAATGACTGAAGAGCCTGATAGATATAAATATAGGCAAGCAGGTATCAAAGAGAGGTTCAGAGATTTGGCGAAGGTTGAGCTTTACTACTATTGTAGAGTTGAACTCATTTTATGTAATGTTTTGATAAGATAACTACTTGTAATGAGTGAGCTAAGTGGGAGGTAGACCTCAAGGATCATATCGTAGGCTAAGGAGCCTAGTGTGATCTAGTTCACCTCACAGAGATATTACCGATCTAAGGAGAATTGTAAGCGCGAGGCGTGAGAACTGCAAAACGACCATAATAAGAGAGCCAAAAGCCAAATCTTTGTGGACATATCCCCGAGAGGGGGTGAACCACGATAATACCTGTGTAATGTGATGAATGCATGCATATCCCTATTTAATTTTGTTAGTTAAATGTTGAATGCAATGAATGAATGAGTTATTATATTGTTTAGTTCATTGTTGTTGCGCTATTAAATCTCGAAGGTCAGATAATAGTAATTTGTAATACAAATCATAAGTAATGGCTCAGAACATAGACCCTCTATCTCCTACTCAATCCTAGGCTATAAACACTTGAGTCTTACAACCACCCATAAAATCTATCTTGGGTGAGACTGCAAAGTGAATTCTATATGTTGCGTTTCCTTCTGGTTCACCAGAAGGGCCGATAGTTTTAGGATTTATTGGTACCGTGAAATTTACGAACCTCGGGTCAATAGCACAGATTTGTTCAATAGGTTAAAACCAAAAAATGGTTAAAACCAACAAATGGTTAAAACCAACAAATAGTCAAGGAACTATTGTCATGTTACAAAGTACAGGAGGACATATCGGATGAAGAGAACCCACACAACATTCAGATTGCAGAAGTAGAAGGCGACATAGACGTGAAGGGACCACAAATAGAATCTAAAGTTATTTCTGTGCCAATCAAGGGAAAGAAAGTTAACATTGGTACAATGGAACATCCCAAAATGGACAACATTAGATACTATTGGGATGGCCCAACAATATAAAGCATTACATAATTGTTGCGCAAATACAATGACTTATTTCCTACAACATTTACAGAGATGAAAGGTATAGCAGGTGAACTGGGAGAAATGAAAATACCTCTCAGAATTGAAGCGAGACCGACCAGACAATGACCATATAGAATGAACCCTATATATAAATAGAAAGTTAAAGAGGATATTTACCAAATGATCGAAGTCGACATAATCAAACCAGTCGAGGAATCAGAATGGATAGGCCCGATGGTCGTACAGGACAAGAAACAAGGAAGAGGGATCATGATATGCGTCGACTTGAGGAATTTGAACAATGCATGCCTACACGACCCATTCCCTACACCATTCAAGGATGAAGTGCTAGAGAATGTGGGGGGACACGAAGCATACTCATTCATCGATGGATTCTCAGGTTACCATGAGATTAAAATAGCACAGGAGGATAGTTACAAGACCACGTTCATGATGGAATGGGGATCTTACCAATGTACAGTTATGCCCTTTGGACTAAAGAATGCGCCAACAATCTTCTCCAGAGTGGTTATCAAAACATTTAAAGAATTCATCCACTGGTTTCTCGAAGTATATATGGACGACTGGATAGTCTATTGTCTGTTGAAAAACCATGTAGAAGTCTTATGCTTGATGCTAGAACGATGCAGACAGTGTTAGATATCACTGAACATAAAGAAATGCATATTTGGAACACCATTTGGGATACTGTTGGGCCATATAGTATGCAAACAAGGGCTATTGGTCGATCCGAAAAAGGTCATTGTCATCATTAATTTACCAATGTCGAAAACAGTCCATCAGATACGAGCAACGTTAGGACACACATGATACTATCGAAAATTTATCAAAGGATATGCACAGATCAAAACACCAATGGAAAAACTGCTAAGGAAGGATACAAAGTACCAATGGAACGACGAGTGTCAACATGGTCTAGATACCCGAAGGAAAAGATGGCCACTGCACCAATATTAGTATTCTCAGACTGGGGAAAGGAATTCCATGTGCATGTAGATGCATCGGCGATAGCACTCAGAGCTACCTTAGCGCATCCAAGAGTAGGAGACTTGGATCACCCGATAGCATTTGTAAGCAGAAAACTATCTGACTCAGAACAAAACTATAACACAACGGAAAGAGAAGGCCTAGCTATGGTTTACACACTTCATAAGTTTAGACACTACTTATTGGGAAAATATTTTAAGATGTTTATAGATCACTCAACCCTAAAGTACCTAGTCAACAAGACAGTGTTGGGGGGGAGAATTTGCCGATGGTTACTATTATTTTAGGAATTTGACTTTGAATTAATCGTCAAACTAGGAAAACTAAATGCAGGCCCTGGCCACCTATCACGGGTCACAAATGGAGAAGAACCCAAAAGCTTAGAAGGCAACTTTCTAGATGTACAACTATTTTCGGTAGAAATTGTTGATGACTACTTTGCAGAGATCATCCAGTACTTGAGCACAAGTACTACACCGCAAGAGTATACCACCACACAGAAGAAGAACCTAGTAGTTCGCACAATTGACTATCAATTGATCACAAGACATCTATATAAAATGGGCGCAGATAAAATTTTACAAAGGTACGTGCTTGAGCATGAACGACCAAGGATTTTATCAGAAGCCCACGAGGGATTGACAGGAAAATTATGCAGGAAAAGCTATTGCGTAGAAGGTACTCCACATAGGAATATGGTGGCCAACAATCCAAAGGGACTCGAAAGAATATTGTTAAGGATGCGATGTCTGTCAAAGGGTAGGAAAACCCAACAGAAGGGATGAGATGTTGTTACGACCACAAGTGAAACTACAGGCATTTGATAAATGGGAAATAGACTTTGCAGGACCTACTAACCCACCATCCAAAAGAACAGGGGAAAGATACATCGTCACCGCGATGAAATATTTAACAAGATGGGTGGAAGCCGCACCAGTAAAGGACTGTAGCACAGAGAGCGCTGCACACTTTTTATTCGAACAAGTAATTACTAGGTTTGGGTGCCCAAGAGTTCTCATGAGAGATCAAGGCACGCATTTCATAAATAGCATCATCTACGTGATGCTCAAATAATTTGAAGTTCACCACCAGAAAAGCACACCATATCACCCACAGGCGAATGGCACAGTAGAAGCCTTCAACAAAGTTCTAGAGAACGCATTGACAAAGATCTGTAACATCAACAGAGACGACTAGGACCTCAAATTACCAGCAGTTTTATGGGTGTATAGGATGACATGTAAGAATTTGATAGGGCACACACCATTCAAAATTTTCTACAGCTAAGAAGCGATAGTACCATTGGAATTTTTACTACCTAGCTTACGCATAGCCGCTATCACACAAATGACAGAACGCGACGCGATACAGGAAAGTTTGCATCAGTTGTTAGAAATGGAGGAAGAGCGAATCCTGGCAGGATTCCATCAACAAGTGCAGAAGGCCAGAGACAAAGCATGGCATGATCCACACATTAAGAAGAAGACTTTCACGGAAGGAGATCTAGTATTGCTCTATGACAGAAAATCGTTTCAGCACCCAGGAAAGATGAGAATGCATTGGTTAGGACCATATGAGGTCAAACCTATAACAGATGGTGGATATGTACAGTTAAGAGATCTAGTAGGTGCATACCTCCAAGGAATGATCAACAGGAGCTAACTGAAGCTGTACAAGGACAGTCGACCACCCAACACACATTAAAAAATAAATAAATAAAATCGATGAAAATCCCACAAGACGCTCGAAACACGAATGTAGTAAAGGCAAGAGTAACAGTCACACACCTAAGACAAATAAGCGGGAAACATAAAGTTGACAAAAGCAGGATGATAGGACAACACAAAGTGGAATTAAGGCATGGCAAGGACTGATGGAACATCACATTAAACACACCAACTGGAAGGTACGAAACTGTCGCATTGAATCCACAATTATGGTGCATCAATCGTATCATGGAGGAAGCATCTTCGATAAGCTTCAGGACAAGCCCATACAACATGTGAGCACAAAAGAAACTTGTCTCTTCGCGAAAGAAGAACACAGAGAGAGAAACAACAACTCGAACAAACACAGAGAGATAATCGTCCTCTACAGATAGCAAATGCTCAACACTCACCACTATGGAACCACTGAAGTCCACTGAACCAGGCTCGACTGCAAGGCCGACCAGAGTTCAAACTAGGTCACAAGGATCGCTGGAAGAAAACAAGCAGCAACAACCGGAGATCGTCAATATCGATGAGATCCCATCCCTAGAGATACCACCGATGAGCCCTACACCGATACTGGAAGATATTCAGCAGCCACAACCAGAGGAACTGAAAGAGGATACACAAGAAGAACTGTAGGAACCTCTGAATGAAAAAGAGGAACCTCAATAGGAAGTTCAACCATAAAGCACCAAACTAGCCATGGAAGGTAACGACATGACATAGAATCAAGGATCAGAAGGGAAATTCGACGAGTCGCAGGCACCTAGCCTTGGTCAACAGACAGAAGAGACCATGGGAACTACCTTGGCTTGGCCAAAATGGCTTACAGGGAAGCAAAAGAGAATGTTTGGAACTTTGTACCAACCACCACAGTAGGAAGACAAAATTCTGATACCGATCTCACCTCGTAAGAAATCGATAACAGAAATTGTGCTACCATGCATACTAGAGGGAGTACAGGTAGAGACGCAGTTACTAGGTCATGTTGGGAAGCTCAAGTATTCCGACCATGATGTCTCAGATGACAATAAGTACCTAGAAATTTCACCTAAAGTGTTTATGCAGAACATAGTGGTCAACCAACTTGGAGAAACAATCAACCAACCGCATCAGTGGGCAGTTGGACTGGATTGAACTGACATTTTAGGACTGCTACAACTCCCACACTTTGGTAGAGGCTAGTATGTGACAACATGCATCAAGAAGCTGTTAGAAGTTATGCATGGAGGGGATATATGGCTGGACAGACCCGTCCCCATAATAGTGGACCTTATCGCGTAGATAACAGGACTACCCAGCTAGGGTATGGATCCCGCGTTGATTCTAGATGATAAATCCAAGGAAAAAGCATTAGCAGAGGAAATGAAGAAGAAATATGACACCGTGAGGGGGACAAGAAGCATTATAATCAAATGGATCAACAACCCAGCAAAAAAATTGGGCGCAAAGATCTTAGCCTGTAAGTTTCTAAGAAAATGCCACAAAGACAAAGTACTAGCATGAGTCATTGCAGTTGCAGCTCAGTGCGCAGAAGGCACCTTCGTGAGATGGGTACCTTATCTGTTAAACTTATTCCAAGTGGAATACAGGGAGGCATAGGAACTTGGCCAAAAATTTCATTACTCATGGTTGATAACCCTTATAGCCTTCATGGGATGGCGGGAACCAGAAAATGTAGTTTTTTCTACGAGTCCACAGAATGAGGGAGTGAGATATCGAGTACTAAGATCGGGGCCATAGACCAGAAAAAAGAGGGACAATGGAATCATCTTTGAAGCATACCTAAGGGATATGTAGGAAGCTATTAACCGGTCATGGAGAATAACACTAGAAGCTGTCGTGAGATATGGGAACATCGCTAACTTTTCGGCAACACGACAAGCCATGTGGATACAACCAAGGTAGGATCCCAATAAACAGTGGCTATCAATGCACTACTGCATCACAGAAGGTGATATAGACATGGTCATCAATGAATGGCCTGCTGAATAGAAGATCCCATACATTCCCTGGGAAGTACCGGAAGGACCCACAGAAGGAGAGGCAACACAGGCAGAAACATAGCCTCCGCAACAACCAGTTCCCAAGAAGCCAAGGACAGGCCAAAACAAACCAACTCCAACAAGCGAAGGTTTGAAGAAGACAGGAACCCAGAAGGGGCAGAAAGATACCAATGAACAACCAAAACAAGCCAAACTCCATCGCACAGGAGACTGCCCCAAACTCCATCACACAGGAGCCCAGGGGAAATAAGAGACCGATTGAACAGGCTGCAAGCGCATGCAAGAAATCAAAGGCACAACGAGTGTCACCAAACCTGACGATCATGGAGGACGATGAAGAAATGATTGCCAGAATGGTCCAAGATTGTCTAGCGGAAGACTTCGACCATGCAACATATCACAGGGATAATCTACAGAAAGAGATGGCAAAAATAAGACAGCTCCTCAAGACACTCGGAGAATCCCAGAGAGAAAGTAGCAGTAGAGGCATAGAGCAGTTGACAACACAAACCAATGAAAGAGTGGATATCGAAGAATAAGACCCAACCCTCCCAATGCCACATGCAAATGCAATGGTCCACATAAAACTGAGCATGTTGCGAATGGATGAAATAGTGGGACAAACACCACTGAAGCATTTGTACCACATTGAATTGGTCTTGACATGGATGTTGTCAAGGGAACTACACAAATTACAGGTTATCATTGACCACGAGATGCAATCTCGGGCACATAAGAACTTAGTTGAGCTACAGAAAGAAACAAAGGAGTGGGAAGCACTGGAAAAGGGGTACGAGTAGGCCAAATCTAAAACTCAAAAGGAGATGAAACATAGAAATGAGTTGGAACGCAAAGTGAGAGAAATTTTTGGGAAAATTCCAAACACCGCGGAGGGAAAAAAACTCCCAGCCACACCATATTATGCAGGAAATTGAACAATACTAGAAGGAGATCGGGCATCTCCGAGAACAGCTAACACCAACGACACCACCAACAGTAAAGGAGAAAAGGAGGTAGGCAACAACAATGCAAATATAGGAGATGGAGAAATAGGTTAGCACAACAACTGACTTGCTCGACAAAGCAACACAACTTTGGACAAGACTGGAGGAGGATCCACAAGTTCAATGTTGGGACAAGGAAGAGGAAAGGATCAATGCAGTGATTCAAGAACTCAAGAAGAAGCAAAAGATCATACCAATCCCATAACGCGTAAAGGGGATGCAAGAGTTGAAGAAGATGAATGTAGAACTCATCACTGCACAGTAACAGAAACAAGAGTGACAGGCTCAAATAGAACCATTATAGGAATAGGTAGTAGAAGTACGCACACAGGTAGAAGTGGATAGAGTACATATGGTGCATGTTAGCGTTAGAAGTCACTCCTGGATTGCTTGCAGGAGTAGAGATCAACGCCCACCAGTTTTATGTCACGATTTGTTTAATGGGGTGATTGGATGGGTAAAGACTCAAGAAGATATAGCTTTAACTCATGAAACTGGGCCTGGTATGTAGAAATCAAGGGAGGTCTTGATCCAACTTCCGTCAGTAAATGGCTTAAAGGGTGGTAGATGGAAGACTTGTGAGAAGGGTGAGAAAGACTGCCTCGAGCGACAGGCCCTCGAAAGCTTGAGGATGAAAAAATTGGAAGCTAAGATCCTCTTGGTCCAGAGCCTCAAGGATCTGAAGGGTGACCCGATTGGATCCTCCAATTCCGAGTCATTCAGCACTAAGAAAATCACAGGAACCGATTAGAAACAATTCAACTGTAACAATGATCCAACCTACATCATCCTATAACAACTACAACTCGACTGGATCCTCCAATTCTAAGATGTTCTAACACAGTAAGCAAAGAGATGGAAAAGAGGCTGACATCCATAAAGTAAGAAGTCTCCAATGCCTTATACATTAACCAGAGTGACCAACGCTTCATCAAAACTTTACAATCGGGAGCCTTGCTCAACCATCGATCCTTTACAAAATACAAAGACTGAGTTTATATACTCAGAGAAATTCGCCTAACAGAGGCATGCCCAGTCACCCAAGGCTTGGTGTCCCTTCAATCAAACTCATACTGATATCCTTCTTCAAACACCACTTTAACTATGTATGGCTTCTACAAGGAGAGTAGTTGAGCCATTAAGTGCTGAGCTAGCGTGTGCAGACTTCTCTGTCTAGTCGAGGACTTTGGCATGACTTCTTTGGAAAAATCGGTAGACAAGACCCCTTCGGGAAGACAGCGTGCCAGATCCTCCATACCTCACACTTAATGAATGATGAGAGGCTTCAACCACCCCTTCTCGCTTTCATTTACTCCAAGCAAAAACCAGGCTTGAGGTCGGATCAAAAGGCACCCGGAGAACGCGATGAACCTTTCGGTGACTGGACTCGACAGCCCTGGCCCCTTTTGCACAGCTCTTTCTATTTTCCCATGTGATGACAGGCTGTGACCTTGCATTTATCCTCAAAGGCACATTCGAAGTTCATGAATAAGAAGGGGTTGATCCTTGCTTCTTAAAATCTCAATGAGAAAAACGCCGAGATGGCTTGAGTTGGCACCATGCATCCCTCTAGATCTAATGGTTCTGGACTCTCCTGACAATGTTGTGGGCCCGGGTCCTGTACACTCCTGGCACCTCGCGCATCATGAAATGAAAGAGCTGCTCTCTGCGCCTTAAAATCGTGATGGGCGAAATGGCGAGGAACCTAATCATGCACCAGGTGTCTCCTGTGGATGGACGATAGAGATTGCTCCATAATACTGCGGTCCTAACTTTGGGTGCCTTCGGGGTTCGGGGCTTCGAGATATAGGACAACACGGAACCTTCACCCTTTGAACTTGTGATTGCTGAAACATCGACACGACTAGATCTCGCGCCACGTGTCCTTTGGATGTACGACTGCTACCCTTCCCTACATATAATATGGGCGTGATGCATTTGCACTAATCTTGGTGCAACTCCACTAACCACGATTTTACGCCAACTGATGATATGCTCTTATGGATGAATTTGGACCGTCGGCGATATAATCTCGCCCGCTCGCTTGCTTGGGAGCCTGAAATGAGATTTTCCGCATTGTGCTCGAGCGCTTCTCATGCGACTCACTGAACCAAATGCTCTTGTTCCCTGGACAAGAAATGTTACTAACATTAGGCTCCATGGGGGATAGAGTCATCCCTGTGATGCTCTAAGGAATCATTTTGCAGTTTCAGTGCCTTGTTGTTGGGCTATGGAGTCAGGCTCAAAACATCCTGCTGCTGAAAATACAAGCCAAAAAATAAAAGCAACAAAATAAAGATACATGCTCAAAGGAGCTTATTTATATACAATCCTAAACTAATAAAACACTTTACATAGGGGTAGGTGGAATCAGACTTCCACCATAGCCAATCAAGTAACTTCATGAAGGGAAGCTCTTTCTTTTTGTCGATGATCACCAGTAGATGGTGTAACCATGACGACAGAACGACTACACTCTTCAACTTCTCCTTACTGGTTGAAGTTGATATGGAATAGGGTGGCTCCAAGGCATAAAGGACATGCCACTTCATGTACTCATTAACAGGATCATAGAATGAGTGGCAAATTTAAGAAAATCGGCGATAGGCAGCCTCCTCTGCTACACAGCTATTCTCATGTGGCTGAATATCTCTGACAAGCATAGGTGAGTAGACAAATATCGTAGGCTCACTGATCTCGGGTGGTGGCTGCTCACTGAATGGCTCTGGATAGAAAAATAAATGCATGCTCAACTACTCCTCTGGTTCCTCCTCCTCTTTGTGCACTCTCCCATCTTGTAGAAAGGGAACGGTCTCCCGATCCTTCTCTTCAATCCCAAATTTAAATACATCATGGGAAATCTCATGAAGGAAGAAAGAACAATCCTCTTCCACAATGGCTTCTTCGTTTAAATTTGAGACAACAGGGTCATCGGGGGAAGATGCTAACTCATCCAAGAAATCTTCAATAATCTCTTCAAAAGAGCTACTTAGATCATCTACCTCAAAGACTGGAAAATCCTCTTTACTGTCTTCAGATTCCAAGTTTGCACACTGGGGAGTGGGGAATATCGCCTACTCCACTAGTTCACTCAGAGTGCCATCCTCCTCCCTGGGAACTTCGTCACTCTCATAACCCCCCCTGCTACAGACGAATGGGGAGGAGAAAGGACAAAGCTCTGATCCAGGTCATCAGGATCATCTTCATAGCCTATGTCCAAAACAACTTCATCCGGTATAGAGTTGTGGTATCCCTCACTACAGTTATGAAAAACTAACACAGAGGGATAAAAATCTCGGTAATAGGCGACTAAATCTGCATGAAACTCTGAGAGTGAAGAAATGCTAGAAGGGGGTAAAGAATGATACCATTTACGCGCATCCCTTGCTAATGAGAACATGAACATTTTCAATAATACATCCTCATGATGTATCTTCGACTGACGCATGAGTTCATCAAACTCATTGAGGTGTTGAGAAGGGTTGTCATCTTCATGCTTTCCAAATATGGGCAAATAATCGCCCCATTCATTCGGAGAGGGGACAACATTAGGAAAACTAGGAATAGCAGAAAAATTAAAAGGAGCAAACCTGCGAGCAAGGATTTTCTC
>JZKD02S1984288.1:256150-282461 GCA_000966675.3 Picea glauca
TCAACTATATCCAATGAGCAATGAACAATAGTATAAGAGTTACACCAATACACCACAATACACCATGCACAATATATAAGAAATAATCAATAGTTATTGTTCAAGGGAAGTAATGGCTTCCAAAGGTAGCTACAACTTCCAAATGTAAAGGGAGGGATAAACCTCCAAGAGGAAGATAAAATCCTCCAATATCAAGAGAGAGTTGAACTCTCCATCCTCGCCCCTTCCTTCCACCCAAGAATATATGAGAGATAATAAAACTTTACATTAAATCATTACCATCAACCAATCATCACATATAACCTGATCATGCTTCCTGAGAATTCTTCAATTCATGCAATTATTCAATTCTTGGAGTACTCTGATCTTGTAGATAATATTACGCAATGTATTCTCTAAGACTCTTCCAATTTTCACTCCTTGAATCCTCCCCAAAAAGAGGTTATAGAAAGAATGGTAGACTTTATTCAATTCTGGTCTATTCAGGAGAGTGAACTTACACATAATGCCTCGCACTCAATAATTAACATCCAATTATGAAAATCGCACAAAATAAACTACAGTCCATAATATTTCCAATGAAATTTGTCCCACTTCATTTGGATTCTCGATGAATAAGTTATGACTGGTTTACCTGGAACACCTGTTTATTGACTAGCTTCAAGACTGGTCACAAACCCTATCTTCCACAGAGTGTATCTCCATAATTATAGCGAATCAAGAGCTGAAATTTTTAACAGAGGTACCTTGAAATGTCTTCTCAATACCATAGCGATTTCACCATTTGAATCGTTCTAGAAAAAAATTTATAGCAAAAATGGTAAGATGACCTAAAAGTAACATACCTTAGAACACATCACCAAAAGACGTCATCCTCCCTTGAAATCCAGCCTTCTTTTCTTCTTATTACCTCTAAAATTAGACTTGTATCAAATGAATGTATAATGATGTTTATTTATACCATTTTTGTCACTTCCTTTTAACATTAGGGCCGACCTGACACTTTCTTATTTTGTAATTCGTTTCTTTAATTATCTTCAGGGCCTACATGTACTTCCTTCTTCAATTCACTTTGTCATCTTCAAAAATTCATTTCTCCTCAACCATGAGGATCCACGTGATGTGCCACATACCACCGAAAACAACATGATGTATACTATCCATTCATGTCCAAATAACTTCAAAAATCTTGCGGTCCAAAACCCATGACTAGGGTTGACATCAATGACAACAACCAATCTTCCAACACTGCCTCCATCTTGTCCTTCCAATCAATGTAGTTCGAGCTGCCCTCGAGTGCATACTCTAACCTAGAGCCATTGAAATCCATTTTGATCTTGAATCAACTGTAGCACCAAGAAATTCTTTCTGCAAATTTGAATTCTATCCAGTCACAAACTCAACTTCTGCAATCTTCTGAGCTCTTATACCATGTAAATTTTTTAATACAAATTATGTATTTCATGGATTCTCCCGATATAACAATTATATGCCACTGTTAAATACAAAATCACTTCTACAAATATTCTTGCGGAATTTAAAACACGATTGTCAATTGCAATATCAAGAAGAAAGATCAATCATACATAACACAAATGTTTTATTGAGGAAGCATAAAGATAAAAACCCCACTATCATATATTATGTATATATCATGGATCATGAAACAATTTCATACAAAACTCTAATCCAATAGCTCTCATTACAATATAAAATTGTCTCACACTGTCATACAAAAATTGACAAATTCATGTGCCAATGTACTGCTTCTAGACAACCTGCCTCCTCTACACAATCCGTGCTAATGGTAATCCCTGCAATGAAAAATTCCTCTTGCCTAGGTTGTGCATTCCTCATGGGCACATCCAATGTGTGTGTGGTTGCATGAGTGCACCCACTAAAGTCACAACTGATAGTCAAACTGTCCCTTTCACCTGTTATCTCAACCGGGTCTCCACTGGATCTAACATGCATGTAGTTAACAGTGGTAAATCTTCAGTTGCATGTGAGACCACTGATTGTGAATTAATTAATAATTAATTCACTGATCTCTCACTAGTGTAATTTCAGTTACAACTAGTACAACTGAGCTTAACTCACTTAACTAAGTTAAACTACTTTACAGCTCACATAACTACACATATAACTTTGTTACAACTTCAAATCACTTAGTTACAACTAATTCAACTTGCATGTCCCACCAGTCAACCTTTGAACTCGAATTTCCTATAGCTAACTGATTTTCCACTTCAGTTAACTATTTCCAAGTGCTCATTGAGAATATATTAATATTTATTGTCCAACTATTATTAAGGGATAATAATAGTCGACATACATCTATAAATAGAATTTGGTCACCATCTATAAATAGACATCATCTATAAATGGATTTTTCTCATCATCTAAAAATAGACTTCCACCTAAAAATAGCCCGAGGCTCCATCCTAGTGTAGGTGCATAATTTTCACTAGGATCTTCTTGTTTAATCTCAACACAAATCACTCTATACCACCACTATGGCTCATTAGTTACTCATGTATCCTATAGCTATTGTAAATTATTCACTCTTTGAGTGTGGAATATGGTTAATGAGAATTCTTCCATTCTTTTCTCTCCTTCTTCTTCTTTCTCAATTTCTCTCTGCAAATGTGTGTAGTATTTTCTAGGTAGATATATTCTATGCAGGTTCAACACATTTACATGGTATCAGAGCCGATAGACTCCTAAGCAAAAGATACACCAATTTTTTTTGCAGGTACTGAAGATTGAAGAACACAACAAAGATGGAATCTATGTTTTACTCATCGACAATTCTTCTCACACCTCATAACTATTTGGAATGGAAGCCAAAAAAAAATCTTCATCTTAGATGCAGAGGATTGTACCAATTAACTATGGTAATGGAAGTAGAGCCTGATTCTGTCGATGAGAAAAATGACTTTCTCAATAGACAAGATATTGCCATAGGAAGTATCTGCATGTTTGTTTCTCCCGAACCTTTCCATCAAGTATATGAAGAATCACAAGAATCAAATACAAATGAATTATGGACCAGATTGGAGGTTCTATTCGGGAATAAAGAAGATTGTGAAGATTTCATGTAGGAGGTTGAACATATAGAACCAGAAGAGAAACCATCAGAAGATCAAGCATCTTATTATGAAGAGTCTTCTACACAACTATCTGCACAAATTTGTATTCCATTAATTGAAGATGATGTCTACTCCATTTCATATTTGTTTTCTTAATTTCATGTGGAAGATATATGGCATGCATCTCAGGGGTCACATGCAGATAAGTTTCCATACGCAACACATCCATCTCAAGAGACAGAAAGGGAGTCGTGCACATCAGACTCAATTATGATATTTTTTTAGCACAATTTGCAAAAAAAAATTGGATATTTGAATTCCTCTCGGGAAAATATCCAATTTAAAAAACCAAATTGTCCAAAATGGAGTCCGGTAAGTGAAGTTATGATCATTTTAAAATCAACAAAATTTCAGCGTTTTTCCGGAAACGGTCGCACGATTTTCAAAATTTCATCCAAACTTTATTTGGATATTTTTCATTACAAGAAGAGAAAGTGGATATGTGTGGACATCTCAATAGTTCATATACTTCATCATATCCGCGCAGACATCTACATCTTCAAAAAAATATTCAATGATCACAAACTTGCACAGTTGTGAGGTCTTGTTGGAGTGAAGGACATGGTTACTTAGCAACTGCTTTTTGTTCCTTCTCATTTTTATTTTTATTTTGCATTGTAATTTGAGAGGGGGGAAAGTTTCCCATGATATTTTCCCTCTTTCCTCATTTTTTTTCAATGTATCTTTTCTATTTTTTTACCTAACATGGCCTCGTTGTCAAGACCCATTCTTTATTTTCACCATAGTGATATTCAAGGGGGGTGTTGGAGTTACTTCACACAAACCTAGGATTTATTTTTCCTAAGGATTTTCCTTATTTATTAGTCATAATTAGTCATTATCCAGTCTCTTATATTTTAGGGGAGAATATTCCACCTGGAGAATATTCTCTTTCAATTGACACTTCAGTTTGAATAGTTGAGTTGATTTTAGATGTTGCATTGGTTTTGTCACCATGCAACATTGGGATCATCACCAGCTAATGCACACCTTCCTTGGGATCATCACCATACTAGCACATTACCCTTGATTTCCTGAGTTAACTCCTCACTACTCTTTGTTCAATCAATTAACTGAAGACTAATAGATTAGTTAACTCAGACTAGGTGGCAGTTCACTCTTGTAACTGCCCGAGAGACTAGACTAGGTGGCAGTTTACTCACGCAACTGATACTGTGTGTCCAAATCACTCTAGACCACCACTATGTCTCATTATTTACTCATGTATCCTATATCAATTGTAAATTATTCACTCATTGAGTGTGAAATACGATTAACGGGAATTCTTCCATTCTTTTCTCTCCTTCTACTTTCTCAATTTCTCTTTGCAAATGTGTGTAGTATTTTATAGTTAGATCTATTCTATGCAGGTTCAACACATTTACACTTCAAAAATGACTCGAGTGTAGGCCTCATCCTCATGATCGCAATGAAACTTGAATGGGTTCAAACAAACATCGTATGAGTGAGATATAGTGTTCTGTTTGCTTTGCCAAACATGGAACATTTTTCTCAATGTACAGTTCGTACAGTGATGCTATGGAATGTATGTACTATTGATGTGGTAGGGAAGTACTACTGACATGGAAAGGTCGTCATGGACACATGGCAGGTGTTCATACTAACACATGGTATAGGTTGATGTGGAAAGTGATGATGTGGTAGAGGTCGACGTGGTAGGCGACTGGAACATGTGTTGGACCAATCAAGCTTCAACATGTGTCATGGCGTTGGACCAATTGAATGGTTCCATGTGTCCCAGACATGGGATTCCATGTGGTACCCCATCCATTGCATAAAAATTAGTTATAGTTCATAGGGATCAAACTCATGACCTCCGGGGATAGGTGACAGTGACTTGGCACAAGTCGGGCTACCAGCCCGCCTACCATATGTTGCTTACCGCTATACGTTTATGAAATTTTTTAAGTTTAAACTTGTGCTATTTCGGTCGGAGTCCAGGCCGGGGCTTAGCCCCAACCCTTAGTTATATGTTCCACGTTTCTATACGACCATACCATAGAAGGAGCATAGAGTTTGTACACATCCTGCCACTTGTCGAATGATCCAACTGTCGTCAACAAGCGTTTTGTTCAACAATTAGAATGTGGGTGCCAACGAACCGAGATTAGCACCTAGGGTTCAGCCACATGGGGGGCATACGACGAGGAATTCCGATGGGAAAAGGGGCCAGGGAACTAACGGTGATCCATTTCTCCCACATGCCTGAGATGTTGTAGGAGCTGGGTTTAGGCACGAGAAATGCCCAAAAGTTAGGTTTAGTCATTCTGGGTGCGTTTTGGCGAGCAAAGACAACAAATAATTGGGAGAAACTTCTAGGGAGTGATTCCAACTTATTTTTTGGCCAAAGAAGGTGTAGAAGATCCCAACAAGAGGTTTTTGGACGTTCTAGAGCCATTGAAGCCATCCATTTCTCATTCTGATCATTTTAAAGAACTTATTTTGACACTTTGAGCATTAATGAAAATGATCCATTGGAAGTTGGACAAGGATATGTAGCCCAAGAGAGGGGTGAACTCCTTTATAATTTTGTTGTGTTAATGTGTGTATTTTGATGGTTGTTTATCAATCTTTATGTTGCTCATGATTAAGTAAAAAACTCATTAATATTTATGTGTTTATAACTTGATCCTATTACCCAAACACATACCATTTCACTTGCAATTTTAAAGAGATTCAAGCCTTTTCATTTTCAAATCAAAGGGAGGAAGGTGGATCTATATATATATATATATATATAGAGAGAGAGAGCAGGTTGATGTCCCAAGATTTTTCCTATTAGATGACATTACAGATGTTGTTGATTTTCCTATATATGATGAATATGATGATGATTATGATGTTGACTTCCTAGAACAACCAGTTGCATGTTCTCTATCAGAAAATGTTCCTTTTTCAGCAGTATAATGAGAGCATTCATCCTACATATCACAGTTACAAAGAAGAATATGAATAAAGTATTGAATCAGTTGAAGGATATTCAAATGTATAGTGAGTTGCAGATGCATTGTTGGTTATCTATTGGTGGTGCGCTAGTGGAGGCTAGACACCCTAGTTCTCTAGCTAGGGTGTGTTTCATCTATGTTGCTGGATTCTTTCTTGTTGGTTTGCTCTAGTGGATAGAGCTTGTTCTTGTTTATTTTGTCCCGACAAGGATATTTTCTATAAGAAGGTTGTTGGGTTTTATCCTCTTGTGTAGAAGGGTTTCCCAGGATGTATATGTTATGATCGGGGGTGGCATGAGTAGGTGCCTATGGTTGGGTGGCGATGGTGCAACATCTCCTATGGAGAAACGAGCATGCCAAATAAGTTTAAATTGATATGGTAAATCTAATGTTAATGTAATTAACAAAAATTCAACAGACACTCCCTTGGGTGATGGCCCCATTTCTTACATATCTCATAGTATCCTCCTCTCAACAGTGGATTTGGTGCTCCCATCAGTCCTAAATTTTGTACACCAGACTTGTTCACATTTCTCCTTTCCCTTTTTCAGTTCTTCCAATTGAATTGTCAATGCATCCAACTGCATCTGAACTTGCGTCATTCCTCCACTGTCTCCCACTGAAGATGACTCCATTTTCATCGCAATATCTAGTGCCTCAGGATGTGGCACAACCTTCTTCTAGATCAATGGCATGCGAATGTGTGGTAGAATCCCTGTAATAAACCATTATTGGTTTTGTTCATCTGGGATCTGGAAAGTTAATATACCCATCACATCCTGAAATCTTAAATCAAAATCCCATACCAAATCTGTTTGTACTTGTTTGATATCGTTCAATTTTTTTTGTGTATTGTGATTTCATCTTTGGATTATTGAACTCTTTCAACAATGCTTGCTTAATATATGCCAATGTATTTCCCTGTCCTGTAGGTGTGGTGCTATGTAACTTCATATAACATACTAGCACACAACCTATAAATGTTGTCGCTAACTACGTCATATTCACAACTTCATCATGTACGTTCTTTGCAATGCAAATCGTATCACACATGAACAAGTGTTGTTTTGGGTCCTCTGACCCAATTCCTTGGAACTTCAACAGCCTAAGAGTATTATCCACCACGACCATGTTGTTCGATGTAGTCCTTCCTCTTATGATGCTAGTTGAATATGATTATGACTCTGCACGCTACTCCCACTATTCTAACTTCTACTACTCGGTCCTTCTCGAATAACTATAATTGCTTTTGATAAATCTACAAACATTACTACTAATTGTGGTGACGAACACATGGTCATGGACTTAATGCAAGATTCTCTTTGGGTAGGACTTGCTAGCTCTTCTATTATTGGAATAGAATGGAATTCCTCTTTGTCTCCCCTAGGTATGGTACCTCCATGATTTGGAATAGTTCTCAAGGTTCTCTCCCCTCTGTCTCAGTACACAAATATCTTCTCTCAGCCTTAGTATTTTGTCTCTTGTACCTCCTCTATCTTCTCAACTCTCCAAAATTGTATCCTTCCTATTGTATATATTTTCTTGCATCCTCAATCATTCCCTTCCTCTTTCATTACTTCCTTCCTTCTCTCAGACGATCCTCCTATCATCCCCAATTTTTCCTATGTGCGTGAACCTCTTATAAATCAGATTGCATCACCATCATGTAGACTATATGATTGAATACAATATACAAAAAACTTTGTAACATAACCACGTAGTACACTATCCAACCAAATATCAACTGCTCGAGTAGTTGGGTTACTTCCAGAATTCAATTGTCTTACCAATTCAGGAGTCTAGTTTCTTGGCAATGCAGCATTCAACCTTCCATTTTTCTCCACCAATCATTCTATCCACTCTGTTAGAATAACCGTAAATTCACCAAATAAAATTTCATGTAGATATGTGAACACATACTTTTGCAACCATTTCTTATCACTCATTAGAGGGTTTGTGTTCTCTTGTCGTGTGAATTCTCATTGATTCCTTTCCAAACATTATGAGATCTCCTTCTTATTCTTCCTCCAAAACATCCCCTTAATCTCAAAGTCCTGGTCCCGACAACATAACCATTTGTTGGCACTATTTTGTGCATGGGTTGTAAGACCCAAGGTTCGGTTTATCTAAGACCAACAAAACCCACCAGAAACCGGCCCTTTCGACATCACCTTCTTACGCATATGAAGTCTCACCTAAGGTATCTATGGGGACTGTAAGAACCAAGATTTTGCAATGGTAAGGGAATGGGAGGAAAAGATTCGGTTCATTTTTCCTTGGTATGTTATGCCTGTAATTCGGTTTTGTCTTTTTATTAACATACCCATGATTCATATTCCTATACTTATAATATTCCAATTTACTATACGTATTTGTTATTGTCACAATCATGAATCATTGCACCATTCTTAACTATCAAATGAAGCTATTCTACAATTCATGCAAACAATATTCATAATCAAACACATAAACATAGACAACACAAGATTCTGTAACATATTTCTATCATTCCTTTATTCATCCTTCTCATCCTTTGACTGCTACATTCAATAACTTTAGACTCAGTATCAATCAGACTATAACCTAAAATAATTTATTATAATCAAACTTCATCAGAATAATACCTAGCTGAACCAATTGACTGAATCCCTGATATCCCAACCCGTTGCATATTTATACCCAATCTAGGGATAAAAACCATAATCTATTCATCCCAAAAATATCCTATTACAATGCATGGCCAACTCAGTTAACTGCTTGTTCGACGCCTTTCTTCTTATTTTCATCCTTCATGTTGTTCTTCTATTTCAAGAATATCAGGTTGTCATTTTCCCGTTATGCTTTATTTCCTTACTTTATTCTTGTAGATCTATTCTTTGAGATTTATTCTTCGATTTATGCGTTGTCTTCCTTTTGCGCACTTTCTTGATTCTGTGCACTTTCTTGTTGGATGTGCCTCAACTACACACTCTCTAGATTTCCTTTTTCCTCCATGCACTTTTAATATACTTAGGATTTTTCCTCAAAACGTTATCAAAAATGCAAAAAAATACTTTCAAGATTACTTGTCCAACACTCGTGCATGCAGATCAAAAGACGACCTACAAACAACACCTTTTGGAGGTGTTCTAGTCACTATGTATGAACTTGGTTGATCAGTCTATACAGGACTAGTAGGTGGTTGGGTAGACGTATAAAGATGCTCAACAACACTTCCATTCGAGGAAGGATAGTCTTTGGATCATGTTGTGAGTGAAACCTTTTTATCTTTATCTGTTGTACATGTAAGTATATAAGATATTATTGACGCAGAGGGTTGTTCTTGAGTAATCATTTGATTCTGCTGAGATGGAAAAGGATTGGTCAATACAACATGTGCAGTTGCATTTCCATTAAGGAAATGATTTACATCAACGCGACATGGAAAATGTTTAGTGTAACGATCCTCATTGCAAATGAGACAAGGATATTTAGGTTTACATTTTTCTTTATGTTTAGTAGGTGGAGTTTTCGGTTTTTCTTTCAGTCGGGAATTTCATTTGGCTTTCCCTTTTCCTTTTTTATTATTTCCATTTTTAGTGGTTGGTGTAGATTGAACCATGTTCACCTCAGAAGTGTTACTAGAAGGAGTGGCAGGAGGTGTAGTAGTTGGAATAGTCGTAGTGGTGGGAGTTGTATTGGGGTTGGAAGTTGTGGTAGAAGTATTAATTTTATTTTCTTGATTAATAGATGTAATTTTTTTGAACCTACACATAATATATCTATCTAGAAAATAACACACACATTTGCAGAGAGAAATTGAGAAAGAAGAAGAAAGAGAGAAAGAATGGAAGAATTCTCATTAACCGAATGAATAATGAATAATTTACAAATGATATAATCTGTATAACTCAACCAATGCACACTGGAGGAGAATATAATGCGCCATAGTTGTGGTATAGAGTGATCTGGACACACACCAAAAATTACGGCAGTAAACTGCCACCTAGTCTAGTTTCTTGAGCAGTTACATGAGTGAATTGCCACCTAGTTGAGTTAACTAGTCTATCAGTCTTCAGTTAACTGACTGAAATAGAGTGAAGTGAGGAGGAGACCATGGAATCATGGGTAATGCGCTAGTATGGTGATGATCCCAAGGACAATGCACATTAGCTGGTGATGATCCCAATGTTGCATAGTGACAATACCAATGTAGCATCTAGACTCCACTCAGCTGATCAAACTGAAGTGAAAACTAAAGACAATACTCTCCCTAGAGGAATATTCTTCCTAAAATATAGGAGACTAAATAATGACTAATAAACAAGGAAAACACTTAGGAAAAATAAATCCTAGGTGTGTGTGAAGTAACTCCAACACCCCCCCCTGAACATCACTATGGTGAAAATAAATAATGGGTCCCGGCAACAAGGCCATGTTAGGTACCCAAATACAAAAGATACAATCAAACAAAGTGAGGAAAGAGGGAAAGACTCATGGGAAACGCCCCCTCAAAGGGCAATGCAGGTAAAAAGAAGAACTGAAAGTTGCTAGGAAACTGTATTCTTCACTCCAAGATGACTTCGCAAAGAATGGAAATTCTTCTCAATGAAAGTCTTGGTGAATATGTTTATGGTCTGTTCTGATAAAGGACAAAACTGCAGGTTGATGATCCCCTTGTGTACTAAGTCCCATATGTAATGCATGTGGATCTCAATGTGCTTCGTCCACTACCTCTGAACTAGATCTCTGTAGAACTTCAGAGTGCTATGGTTTTCACACCAAATGTTGATCAACCGATGAAACTAAATTCCCAACGTAGTGAGAAAATATTGTAGCCACATAGACTGAATGGTTTTGTTAACTACCCCTCTGTACTCTGCCTCAGTTGATGATAGAGAAATATCAACCTGCTTCTTGCTCGACCAACAGATAGGCTCGGAACCAAGACTAAGTGAGTAACCATATGTGGAATTGAAATCAATTCCATCTCCAACCCAATTAGAATCAATGAACTTGATGAGGTCCAATGTAGATTCTGCTGCATAATGAATCCCAAAGGTGATGGTACCCTGTACGTATTGAAGGATACACTTTGTAGCCTTCCAATGTAGCTCATGTGACTCCTGCATGAACCTGGAGACTACACCAACTGCATAGGAGAGGTATGGTTTGGAGTGTGTGAGATACAACAAGCTCCCCACTAGCTGTCTATACAGTGTGTTTTCAACCAGTGGAGTGTCTCCTCCATCTTCAAGTTTGACTCCTGATAGGAAAGGAGTGGGAGCATACTTCTAGTCTTTCATTTGAAATCTCTCAATGATATCTCATGCATACTTGGCTTGAGACAGTTTGATGCCTGATGCATCCTAATAGATCTCGAGTCTATTAGCACTTGGAAATTTCTTTGCGTTGTATCAAAGAAAACCCTGAGGTAACTGTTTCAACCAACTTTAGATTGTATTTTGATGTATACAATCAGAGAGGGCTCTCTCAGATGTCTAATGACTGGTAATAACTCAAAGGATTCATCAATAAATGCACAGAGGTCAGAACAAATAAGGAAAATGTACCATTGGGAAATGGAGTCAAGGCCTGAATTTCAATGTTTTTATAGTCAACAATTGGTTTGTTTCTTTATACAGATTCGAAGAAAAATAGGCGCTATGCTTAGAAAATAAATGATATGAGATGAGATATGGAAAGAAGAATAAATACCACTACACTACAAGAATCAATTAGTGGATGAATCTCCAGTGAAAGTTTAGAATAAACGACACAAAGATTAATTACTAGACAGAGCATCAAATGAAGATGAATTTTGTAAAAGTAACCATTAACACATAAAAAGCATCATCAGTGTGAAAGGAGCATCAAACATAGATGAATTCCTACCACTTACTCTCAGAAAATTCTAGTATAAAAACATAATCATGGAAATGATATACAAGAAATGCATACTAAACATAAACACTGTGATGAATCTCAAATTTCAGAAAGAGGAAACTTCTGCATTAACTTCAAAGAAATAAACAAGTCTTGATCCCCTAAGGGTACAACGCCTCTCTACTCTTGTACCATGAAATATATAGCAGTCTAGGTACTTTCTAGCTCACCATTTCGAACTCCAACCCCTTTCCCAAAATAGAAACAGTTACAAACAGAAAATGACACATTTTAACTGATTTCCTACTTTTCAGGAGGCGAAATTCTGAAGAATAGGCTTCAAAATGCTACTTGTAATTCTCAAAATGCAATAGTTGTGTAACATATGAGAATTTATTTTGTAGGTAATATAGTTCTAAGGAAAAACCTCTCTTGGTGTCTTGGAATTCATCTCCATATGGCCATAATACATGTCGCAAAAACATGTCTCAGACAGGAAATCATGAAAACTGAAAAATAGGTCTCAAATATTCCTTTGCAACTCCCAAAATATGATTTTTTTTTCAAATCTGAGAGAGGTTATTATTATTTGGTTTTTCCTCGACAAAAACCTCTCAGGAATTTTCAAAATTCCTCTCCAGTTGGTCAAAAAGTGATCATGAAGTTGAACACTAAACCGGTCATTTGCGCAGCGCACCCTGTAGCCTATGCGCAGGAAAATCCTCTGCGCGACAAAACCCTCTGCGTGGAAAAATACCACGTGTGGAAAAATTCTCTGTGCAGAAAAATATTCTGCATGGCAACATCCTCTATGTGACAAAAATCTTTGCACGACAAAACTCTCCACGCGGAAAAAATTTCTGCATGACAAAACTCTCTGGGTGACAACATCCTCTACGCGACAAAACTCTCTGTGCGAAAAAATCCTTTGCACGACCAAATTATCTGCATGACAAAATCCTCTGCACGAAAAAACTCTCTACGTGGAAAAATCCTCTACACGAGCACGCATCAAATGAACGCAACAAAAGCCTTTGCGCAATGAACTTGCACAACAAGTATGCTTTTGAAGTTTGCAATGATACCAATGACATGGAGTGTCATGATTGTTCCTTCCCTATCCTCATGAAAGGTGATGATGAACCATAATACCTTTTGACATGATATTCACTCTAACCTATGACTCATCTAGAAATGTCTTGATTTTCCCAATATCATGTCATGACTTTGAAAACTTTGGACAAACATCTAACTCTAGCTATGAAAATCATGGTGTTAACAACTGGCTACAATGGGGATGCTATCCTCCTTGTGAGGTAGAAAAGAACAATAGACCAGGTTCCTTATCCATTAGGTTGTTCCCAAGCCATATACTATGATCTGCAACCTGTAATATCTTTCACCACCAACTTATTCTACAATTGAACTAAAACCAAACTGAAAATACGAACTGAAAAATGATGAAAGAAATGCTCGCCATGCTGAGCTTATTCAAACTGCTACCTACACTAAGCTAATATCTGAGCTATTTTATTAGGTGAAATCAAAAATCTAGTGCAACCATGCAAGTGTCTTGTCGACGGGTTGAATTCCTTGCGTATCTTTGATCAATATTGAAAGGGAAAACCCTCTCAATGGAAACTCATCAAATTCCATATTGACCAAATTTAAGAACTTAGGTCCATTCATTATTTCCAAATATGCTGCAAAAGAATATTGAAAATAAAGAAAACTGATTTCAAGAGATTGCACAAGATTGTCATCTTGTATCGGCCCTCCAACTACATTTCTTCTTCCATAAATCTCAAATTGATGGCTTTCATGAAAGGGCTGAAGATATGTATTAAATTGTTTTAATGAAACCCCGAATGGCAAGAAGGACATGGTTGATTTGGACAACAACTCATCATAATCTACATTTTTAGATTCGTCTTCGACCAATGGCTGCAATTTTGAACTGATAAAACCTTCCATATAACAAGCAATAGGGTCATCGAACACATGAGAAGATTGTTGCAATTTCTTGTCAATTTGTTCCAGTGAATCAATGTGATTTTGCATCAACACACATTCCTCTTCTTCAATGATGATCTTAATTTTTTTTTTCAACAATTTAAACGAAGAAAAGCATAAAGGTAAATAATTTCCTTTAATTGATTCAATACTTTCTTCATATTCTTCTTTGTAACTGTGATATGTAGGTTGAATGCTCTCATTATACTGCTGAAAAGGAACATTTTCTGATAGAGAACATGCAACTTGTTGTTATAGGAAGTCAACATCATAATCATCATCATATTCATCATATATAGGAAAATCAACAACATGTGTAATGTCATCTAACAGGAAAAATCTTGGGACATCAACGTGCTCTTCAACAAGCTGATTTGCAAATTCATTTTCTTGACTGTCTACAAATGAATACTTAAAACAATCAGCCTCATGCTTATCACAGGATGGATCAAAAGCTAAATTAGCACCTTATTTTTCAATAAGTGGAATATAATCCTTTGCAAAATCATTAGCATTTAAAACTTCAAGAGAACATATGATATTATTAACCCTCTGCTCAAGATTCAAATCAACTATTTTTTGTTCATATTCACTGTCATGTTCTTTAGCATCCAACTCCTCATTTTGAATCTATTTACATGCTTGAATATTGTGTTGAATTTCCTAAGCATCATTAAAAATTTGTTGTAAGGAATTAGATATTCTTTCCATTAGAAGGAATGACAAATCTGGATGAAAGGTTGTTGCATAATGGAGCATGGAAGCAGCTTCGGTGGGTTGAATTTCTTTGGGAAAATTGTAATAAATAATGGAAAACCTCCTACTGAATATAGAAATAGTTTCACTGCTCTACCTTTTCATGGCATATAACTTTGTAAGATGTAGATCCAAATATTTCCTCTTGCCCCAAAATTTCAAAAAGACATTATTCAATTCCTCCCATGAGCTAATTGTCTCTGGCTGCAAGTGTTTAAACCAGCCTTTGGCATCCCCTTTCAAGGATTAAGAGAAGGCCCTCATACAAACGTCGTCATGATCAATCTCAAACAAATCTATAAAATGTTCAAAATCTTGGATGTGTTTTTCAACTGTTATGGTATTAGGTTCTACATCAATCACAGGTAGATACTTATAGTGCTTTGGAGGAAAATTATGAAGGATATGAGGTAATTTTAAAGGTCTGTATCTCTGCTGAATCTTGGAGGGTGTTGGATCAAGTACATGATGTGAGATATCAAACTTTATTTCATGAGGCTCATCAACTTGGATATGGTCATCACATGGTTCAAATGGAATATTTTGATCAAAATCAGTGATACAATGAGGAGATATATGTACAACTTTAAGAGGAGGATATACAAGTGCAATACTCTCATGATCATCATTTGAATGCAACAGGTAAATAAAAATTCGTTTAGCATGTTTAGGAAAGGAAAAAAGGTAATTAATAATAAAAAATAGTATGTCTTGGATAAAACTCAACTTTAGGTACTTGTTTTCTCCCATGATGTCCTTTCATACCTCTATCAATGGATCTCATCCTCCAGTGGAGTCTCTTAATCACATTTGAATCTTGATTGGAGTCGCCAAGTGGAAATGTACAACCTTCTTGTGTCTGACCTCTATCCACCATCAGAAATCATGTCTAAACCTTGTTGTTTATCCCAGGGAAAATGCAACTTTTTTTCCCCAACAACGACGCCAAAATGTTAGCACTCATAAATTTCTTTGGGTTGTATCAAAGAAAACCCCGAGGAACAAAATTTAGATTGTATTCTGACCTATACAATCAAAGAGGGATCTCTCAGATGTCTAATGACTGGTAATAACTCAAAGGATTCATCAATAAATGCAAAGAGGTCAGATTCTGCAATAGGACATGTTTGTTTTTGTTTTTAAAAGGGTTGGTAGGAAAAAAAAAAGGAAAAGGTACCATTGGGAAATGGAGTCAAGGCTTGAATTTCAATGTTTTTATAGTCAACAACTGGTTGGTTTCTTTCTGCATATTCAAGGGAAAATAGGTGCTATGCTCATCAAATAAATGATATGAGATGAGAAATGGAAAGGAGAATAAATCCCACTACACTACATGCATCAATCAGTGGATGAATCTCTAGTGCAACTTTAGAAGAAACAACACAAATATTAACTACTAGAAAGAGCATCAAATGAAGATGAATTCTGTAAAAGTAACCATTAACACATAAAAACCATCATCAGTGTGAAAGGAGCATAAAACATAGATGAATTCCTACCACTTACTCTTTGAAAATTCTAGTAGAAAAACATAACCATGGAAATGATATACAAGAAACACATACTGAACATAAACACCGTGATAAATCTCAAATTTTAGAAAGAGGAAACTTCTGCATTAACTTCAAAGAAATAAACAAGTCTATATCCCCAAAGGGTCCAATGCCTCTCTACTCTTGTACCATGAAATATATTGAACTATAGGTCATTTCCATCTCACCATTTCAAACTCCAACCCCTTTCCCAAAATAGAAATAGTTACAAGCAGAAAATGACACATTTTAACTGATTTCCTGCGTTTTAGGAGGCAAAATTATGAAAAATAGGCTTCAAAAAACCACTTTTAATTCTCAAGATGTAATAGTTGTGTCACATCTTAGAACGGTTTTTGTAGGTAAGATCGTTCTAAATACAAACCTCTCTCGGTTTCTTGAAATTCGTCTCCATCTGGCCGAAATACGTGTCACAAAAACATGTCTCAGATAGGAAATCATGAAAAATGAAAAATAGGGATCAAATATTCCTTTGAATCTCCCAAAATATGAAACGTTTTTCAAATATTAGAGAAAATTTTATTATTTTATTGGTCCTTGACAAAAACCTCTTAGGGATTTTCAAAATTCCTCTCCAGTTGGTCAGAAAGTGATCTTGAAGTTGACCACTAAACTAGTCATTTGCATAGCGTGCCCTATAGCCTATGCATAGGAAAATCCTCTGCGCGACAAAACCCTTTGCGCAGAAAAATACCCTGTGTGGAAAAAATCCCTACATGAAAAAATACTCTGCACAACAACATTATTTGCGTGAAAAAATTCTCTGCATGACAAAATCCTCTGCACGACGACATCCTTTGCATGATAAAGCTCTTTGCGTGGAAAAATATTCTGCACAACAAAATTCTCTACGCGACAACATCCTCTACGCAAAAAAAATCTCTACGTGGAAAAATCCTCTGTGCGAGTGCACAACAAATGAAAGCAACAAAATCCTTTGTGTAGCGAACTTGTACAACGAGTATGATTTTGAAGTTTGCAATGATACCAATGACATGGAGTGTCATAATTGTTCCTTATCTAACCTCATGAAAGGTGATGATGAACCATAATACATTTTGAAATGATATTCACCCTAACCTATGACTCATATAGGAATGCCTTGATTTTCCCAAGATCATGTCATGACTTTGAAAACCTTGGACAAACCTCTAACTCTAGCTATAAAAATCATGGTGCTAATAGAGTCCAAGGAAGAAGTGTAGCAGACTCATCTTCGTCATCAAGAACCTATCATGCAGAATTGTCTTGAATGCAACAATCGATGAAGTCAAGCAACTGATGATCAACAAATCATCAACATACAATACTAAGAGTAGAAGTGAATCAACCATCCTGAGCATGTAAACATTCACATCTAATTTACAACGTACAAAGTTTTGTGACAACAGGTAGGATTCCATCTTGGCATACCATTCCCTCAGATCCTCCTTGAGGCCATAAATAGACTTATTTAGTCGACAGATTAAAGATGAATCCAACATAAATCCCTAGGGCTATTCCATATAGATATCCTCAAAGATATCATCATGAATAAATTCATTCTTCACATCCATCTGATGGGCTTCCCATCCCTTAGCTACCGCAATGACAAGTGCCAAATGTATGAAATCCATGTTCTCTACTAGAGTGAAGGTCTCATCATAGTCAATGCCATGCACCTACTGAAAGCCTTTGGAAACAAGCCTGGATTTGTATCTACTAATTTGTCCATCCACTACGCTCTTGGTCCTATAGACCCATCTGCACCTGACAAATTTACTTCTAGAAGGAAGGGGAACCAGATCCCAAGTCTGGTTCTCAAGGAGAGAGTTGAACTCCTCCTGCATGGAGGATTCCCAAAAGGGATTTCCAGCAACCTCGCCATAATACTATGGATCTGAAGACTAAACCAAGAAAATATGCATGGGTGGCAATGGTTTAGTGGTAGTGAGTGCAGGAGGAGGATCCTCGAAATGAGATCGAGTCCCACTATTATGGGTTGGATACACAACACGACACCATGCCTCCGGAAGAGTAGTATGGGCCCAATTGGGCCTTTGCTTTGGATCTTCATTTGTATATTGATGCATTGAATCTACATTTGACTGTATTGACTCTATATCTGGATCATGTGAATCCTTAGAATCATAAGTCTTGTTTGAATAAGAGTCGGAATGTGGATGCTCATAATCTCTGACAGGTGGAAGAACAAAGTTGTTTTCATGCAATTGCTGAGGTACTTGCGAGACACTTTCCTCGAATTGGAAACTATGCTCAATGATGAGTTGGTTAGAGGAAATATAAATGAGTCTGTATCCCTTCACACCGTTAGGGCATCCAACAAAAATACACTTTGTTCTCTATGGATCAAGTTCCTTCCTCTTTTCAGAGGGAATCCGGGCTCATGCACGTGAACCAAAAATACGAAAGTGGGTCGCTTCCGGTTCGAGTCCTCTCCAAGCCTCATAGGGGGTATTATCCTTGAAAAATATATGGGGATATCTATTTTTGATGTAGGTTTAAAAATTAAGTGCTTCGGCCCATAATATCTGTGGAAGTGACTTTGCATGTAGCATGCACGATGCCATCTCTTTTAGAGATCTATTTTTCCACTCAGCAACTCCATTTTGTTGTGGAGTATAGGGAACTGTGTGTTGCAACTGAATCCCTGTCTCATGACAAAGATTATGGATCTCATGGTTGACATACTCTCCCTTGCTACCAGTCTAGAGGACTTTGATTTTCTTTCTTGATTGTGTCTCAACTAGGGCTTTGAAATCTTTGAGGTGTTGAAAGACCTCTGATTTTTTCTTGAGAAAGAAAATCCATGTGAAGTGTGAGAAATCATCAACAAAAATGAGCACGTACCTTGATTTCTTGATTGATGGATGTAGAAAAGGTCCCATGAGGTCACTATGGATAATATCTAAAGGAGAGTAAGCTCTCTGAGTCTTTCCTTTGTCAAATTTCTCTTGAGGGTGTTTTCCAAGAACACAACCCTCACAAATTCCTTTGGAGAAATGGATGTTTGGTAGACCATCAACCAATCCTTTATTGCTAAGATGTTGCATATATCTAAAATTTAAATGCCCAAACCTTTCGTGCCATATCCTACTACTTTCATCAGCATGGGTAAGCAGTAAAGCAAAATGTGGTTCAATAAATTCAGAAAATGTATACAATCTAGATTGATGATTTACTTCACTAGTAGAAACCCTGAAATTGGTTTGCATGTCATAGATGTCCACTGCATCATGTGTGAATATGAATTTCTTTCTGGTTCCATAATTTTGCATCTGATACACGAAGTGAAGATTGACGGAAATTTTGCGAATGTGAAACACATTCTCAAAGCTTCCGTTGGTGAGTTCAATCCTTCCTTTGCCAGTGACCTTGATTGGAGAGTTGTCCCCCATCAGAATAAGAGGACCTTTGCATGCATCTTATGAATAATAGAATGCTTTTGTAGTAGCCATGTAATGTGATGCTCCTGAATTTGTGATCCAAGCATCGGGAGAGGAGTTTATGGAAATCAAGTCATGGCTAGAATTTCCTTTCTTGGGATTCTGATCTTCTAGCTTCTTCTTCTTGGCACCCTCGAGGATGTGATCTCCAAGGTTATTTTTCTGAAGTATTTGATTCATTAGATCTATTTGTTTCTGCATGCATGCAGATTTTGGATGGAATCCTTTATGGAAGTATGTGCATTTCTCCCCTTTTCTTCCCTTTCCACCTTTGGATCTGGAGGCATCGGTGAAGGGTTTTGAGTACTCTTCCTTATTCATATTTGCATGTGATTTCCTTTTGTCTTTATCTTTAGATTTATGATATTGATGACCACTGCCATCTTGCATAGTAAGTGCATGCACCTTTGGGCCTTTGATTTTTCCCATGGTGATGAGCTTGGTCTGCTCTTGTGTTAGGGATTCGATAAATTCCTCAAGAGAAGGCATCTTCCAGGTGGCTCTAGAGGAAAATTTGATTGAATGGAATGTGGATACAAAAACTGATAATTCATGACAAAGCTTGGAGATAATGGTGAGAACCATTTGTTTCTCCTCCTTAGATTTATCAATCCCGCAAGCCTTGAGTTGTGACAGTAAATCCTTAAATTTTGTAAAGAAATATTGGAGATTGTTGAAGGTTTTTGGATCCAATGTGAGAAATTCCACCTCGAGCATGTGTCCCATCATCTCATCCTATTTTATAAATATCCCTTCCATTGTGGTCAAGGCTTCATTGGGGGTTTTACAGGAAGATATGTAAAAAGGAGATCATGAGAAATGAGACTGCAAACTGTTCCGAATGCTTCATCCATTCGATTTAGACACTTGGATTTTTATATGGATGATGTTGGTTTTGTTTCCATGTTCATGGTTAACTTGTACAATCCTCTTATTCAAAGATGCATGATTATCCTCTCCTTCCATGCAAAGCAATTGTAAGGTGTAAGAATGAATTCTTTTGGGAATTCAATTTTTCCATTGTCTTCAATATTTGGTACCTGAAAAAATAATTTGGTGTGTCTTTTTCTTAGCAATCTGTCGACTCAAATACCTTGTAAATGTGTTGAACCTACACAAAATATATCTATCTAGAAAATAACACACAATTGCAGAGAGAATTTGAGAAAGAAGAAGCAAGAGAGAAAGAATGGAAGAATTCTCATTAACCAAATGAATAATGAATAATTTACAGATGATATACTTTGTATAACTCAACCAATGCACATTGGAGGATAATACAATGCACCATAGTGATGATATATAGTTATTCGGACACACACTAGTAGTTACGAGAGTAAATTTCCACCAAGTATAGTCTCTTGGGAAGTTACGGGAGTGAACTTCCACCTAGCTGAGTTAACTAGTCTATCAGTCTTCAGTTAACTGAATGAAACATGGTGAAGTGGGGAGGATACCATGGAATCATGGATAATGCACTAGTATAGTGATGATCCCAAGGACAATGTGCATTAGCTAGTGATGATCCCAATGTTGCATGGTGACAATACCAATGTAGCATCTAGAATCCACTCAATTGATCAAACTGAAGTGAAAAATGAAGAGAATATTCTCCCTAGAGGAATATTATTCCTAAAATATAGGAGACCGAACAATGACTAATAAACAAGGAAAAACCGTAGGAAAAATAAATCCTAGGTGTGTGTGAAGTAACTCAAACAATAGAACCAATCACACCATCAACATCATGAGATTCCGAAGGAGGTGTTGGGTTCATATTTTTCTATGAGCGAGGAGCATGAGGAATCATATCGTATAATGTGTCAGTCTGAGAATATACCAAATCAAGATATTGGGCAGGACTAATAGATTTTTCTTAATTAACTACTCCTCCCATAGAAACATCTCGAGTGATGGGTCCTAAAATAGATTTAATGAACCATTCAATTAATAATTGATTAGGAATGTGATCTTTGATTAATTGTCTTTGCCTTCTCCACTCACGTATATGATCAGAAATAAGGGAAGAAGTGGTTTGTCAAAGTGAATTTAAAAGTTCAATATTTGTTTCATATTGAATAGGTAATTGAAAATGTGTGAGGAATGCCATGGATAATGAATTAAATTCACCGAAGAATCCTCTGGGTAATTCAATATACCATTTAGTTGTAGTCCCCGTAAGAGTTCTTTGGAAAATATGTAAGTGTATAGAATCATCCATCAATGAGTTTGATGAACACCAAAGATGGAAATTCATAACATGATTATTAGGATAATCTCCTCGTTTACCATCAAACTTTAGAATATCCGAGGGTAATTTGGCAGGAATAGCTAGAGAAAAAAGAGAGTGTGAAATGGGATCATTCATTAATCGAGACAAGTCTGGTAAATAAAAAGTGGCTAAAAATGGAAATTGGGGTTAACTTCAGGATTCTGGTAAATTTGAGGAGGAAGTCCTGTCAGAATACCAATAGGACCATAAACAACTTATAAAGGTGCATTATATATTGATTTTGTTGCAAGTTGTCGTTGAGGGTTTTGGGACATATAAGAAGGGTTAAATTGTTGACTAGGCATCCCTCCTTGAGGATAAATACCCATTTGAACAAGTTGACTCCATGTAGGGTTCATGGTTCCTGGAAAATGTTTCCAAGGATCAAGACCTGGAAAAACAGGGTTAGAGGGTCCATCTTGTGTAGTTCCAGGAAAACGTTTTCCAGGATTGAGACCTGGGAAAAAAGGGTTAGAGGGACCTGTGTGATGGGTTCCTCCACCTAAAGAGCTTGTTGAGGTAGCTTCCACCCCAACCTATTGTTGTGTTCCAATATTTCAATATGGTCCTATAACCTATGATCCAGTAAAAAGTTGACCCATAACAAGGTTTTTTCCTCTAGCTAAAGGTTCCCCCCATCTAGAATTTGTGTCCCAACAAAAAACTGAAATCCAAAAGGATGTTGACTACTTTGTCCTCCAGGTGGGTTTGATACTCCTCATGAAATATGGGTAGGATTAGGAATTCTTCCACTAAGAGAATTCTACTTGGGAGGAAGTGATTGCCCTTCTCTATGAAGAAGCGATGTTCCAATGAGATTCTAAGATGTCAAAGAGATACTAGCTTGAAAAGGTAGAGTTTTCACAATCTTCATGGCACCATTCAATTGATTAGGAAGGACAAGACCTTCCCCACTTGATACCTGACTTGAGATAGCAGTAGTATTACTTATTTGTCCCACAATATGACCAAGTAAAAGGTTTGAGGATGTGGTGAATGTACTAGTAACAACAGGTGTAAGTGGTGTAGTAAAATATGGTTGACTGATACCCAATCTATAAAAAATATCACAACCTGAGGGAGTTCGCCATGAAGGAATAAGTAGATTTCTACTTGGATTTGATATGCCAAAGGTTTGAACATGGGTTGTGAATTCTTCACTTTGATTAGGTTGTCCTGATTCCATATTTTCTTCTTCAAAAGGCCTTGACGATAATCTAGGATAATCTCCAGTTACAATTTCTCCTAAAGAATTTACTCAGACTAAAAGTGGACCAAGGGGATTAGTTAAGGGTGGGTTTGCAGGATGGATAAAACCTTCCTGAACACTTGTGATAACTCCCTCAAAATGTTCAATCAAAAAAGTAGCAACACTCCAAGTGCCAGAGTAATTTTCCTCATCAACAATATCTCCACGAGAAGTATCTTCTGGTGAATGGGGAGGTATTGGTTGATAATATTTAGGAGGAAATCCCTGCATCCTACATGATCGAAGAAGACCATCGTCAGCCATGGTAAAATGGGTAGAAAATTAAGATCCCACTATATAAAATAGACAACACTCAGCTAACAAACTAGGAAGAAAACCATGCAAACAAAACTTTTCAAAGTGAATGCACTAATTGGTGATGAAATCCAACGTCATGAGAGAAATTTGAAAAGGGTTAGTGTAGAGCAGTTGGACCAGTTACGTTGGTGACCTTCTTAACAGAATTACACCCTAGTGCAAGTTCCCACATGAAAGAACCATGGGTTACCCTCCAAGGAGCTCGAGTGAGTTTGACCAACGTCTGACCCAGGTACGTCAGATACTTTCCCCCCCTTCATCACCTTGTGTAGGATCCCTAAACATTATGGCCTCTAAGGTTACCACTTACAAAACCCAAGCCTGGGAAAACAATTAACAGTCGGGTATACACACAAGGGCAGGGTTGAAACCCGAAATCCCCTTGAGAGGTGCCTTAGACCGAGGTAAGACCTCCCAAGTGATCCCCAAGTGTCTAACGAAATTTTTTGTAATACGTGTAGACCACTCCACCAAGACCAACGAAGCGAGGTTAGTTACTTGGTTGATCCCAATGTGACCTCAAGATTTACCATTGTGTGAGAAGGGTTTCCCAGAACAAAGATGTGGAAATTGGATTTGTCTCCCTAACACAAGATCTTACGTTTGTTTCATAGATTTGGATAGTTATCCTCACCACCTATTCCAAAGATCTACACCCAAGCTAATCTTGATGTGCTACTAGATAAAAAATATTGAATAAATTGTATTAGCGCTTAGTTTTAAGGGTTGTTGTTTTACTCAAAAGGATGTAGAAGTGAAACTAATGATGTTTGACCTTGACTCAAAATATCATGCAATAAGATATGAAATAAATATTTTCGTTCGATGAATCCTAATTACATGAGAGAGAGAAGGTACTTTTCTTTTGAAACACAAAACCAAAATGCAATTCTTTTCAAGAAAGATCCCAATATTTTCACAAAACAATCAATGACTTAATGATTGTAATTCAACCTAAAAGTCTAAATGCATAATATTTTTCCTCTTTATTTAAAAAATGCAAATGAATGCAGTTCTACTTAAGTTCTTTCTTTTTCAATTAATATGAAGGTTTGTAACAAAATAAATAAATAAATATTCTTCAAGGGAAAATACACGTCCACAACTCAAGACACAACAAAAATATACAATAAAAACTCCCATGGTGATATTTCCAAAACTACAAAGATATTCCAAATGCAAAGCAAAAGACAGAAAATGTTTAAAAAACAATTCAAAGAAAATGCCTTAACAAAACATATAAGAGAAAACCATTTGATAAAACACTTTGACAAAAGAAATTAAGAGCCAGTTGAGAGACACTCAAAGACCAGGCTAAGAGATTATACCTCCTTTAGATATATGCAAAAAATTACCAAAGACAATTGAAACAATGATAAAAAACAGGCTCTAAGACTACTAATAAGACTGTAAAGCAAACCTAAGATTCACAGCAAAGGTTAGATATGAGACCTGGGAAGGAAAAATTCAAATAAAATTTGATTTTCCAAGAAGTGTCGCAAGATACTATTGCACACAGGGCAACAGTCAAGAGTGTCACAGAATGCAAACTATGCACAATGTAACAATGCCACACTGGTTCTCAAAGGTAGGGTACGACAATTAGGAAAATCTTGGAAAAGACAAAAAACTAAAGAATATTTCCGTTGAATTTCGGAGTTGACTAATCACACTATGCTAGGTGAAGACTTAGATATCTAAAGCAATGCAAGATAGAAAGACTAAGAGAAAAAATCTGAAGGAAATGTCCCCAGTGGAGTCGCCAATTTTGTTATCAAAAAAATCAGTCTGTTCAGACACAGATTGATCTCCCTAGACTTGGAACCCAACACTAGAACAAAACATGAAAGAATATATAACTTTCCCTAGGTTTATGTAATAAAAAATACTAGCTAGCAAGATCTCACACCTTTTAATCGATGTTTGTTCTCACTAGTCGCAATTCCCAGCTCCGTCTTTAGACTTGCGGATAATACTAAGAAGACACAAGCGAACAAGAGTGAAAGAAACAATATTATATTTTGATGAAGCCTATGTAAATGATCAAGGAGAAATAAAACAAATATATTCAAACATGAAAAACCTTTGTGGGAAAGAAATTATATTATTGTATTAATGATAATGAAAAGAGATTACAACCAAAGTTTCCTTGATGTTGTGAAGCTCCTTCCAAAAATATCATTGCTCCAATACCAGTAATGCATCCATGAAATCCATCACCATCTACTGACTCATTTACCTAAGATTGAATTCCTCAAAGCTAAAGAATTTGTTAGGTAGCTAGAGAGGTAGTGGGGGCCTCCAAAGGGCCCATAGTGATAATAGTAGAGGCCATTCAATGTAAGGTGGACTAGGTCCACTATAGTATTAAACATTGTCCACTATGGTAGTTAGATATACTAAATGTAAGAAGAATTCTTAGAAGGTTCCACTTCTAGAAGGTTCTTCCTCTATAATGTTCATAGGTGGTTGGTAGCACTATATAAAGGGGTTCAAGCAATGTAAAGAGACAATTTGAGAAGTATTGTATTTGGAGCGATAACTCAATAGGAGGATGCCCCCTCAAAGAGGCAAGTGAACATGAGAGGATCCCTTCCATAATAGGATCCATTGTATGGTGTTTCCCTACCATAAGAGTTTGATAATAATAAAAGTGTGGTTCTTCTATATTGTTCTCTGAATATTTGTGGTGTTTTATGTATGGTTGTACACTATCATAAT
>JZKD02S1984288.1:282511-320014 GCA_000966675.3 Picea glauca
CATAGTGATAATAGTGGATGCCATTCAATGTAAGGTGGACTAGGTTCACTATAGTATTAAATAAGGCCCACTATGGTAGTTAGATATAATAAATGTATGAGTACTTCTTAGAAGGTTCCTCCTCTAGAATGTTCATAGGTGTTTGGTAGCACTATATAAAGGGGTTCAAGAAATGTAATGAGACAAGTTGAGAAGTATTGTATTTGGAGTGGTAGATCAATAGGAGGATACCCCCTAGAAGAGGCAAGTAAATAGGAGATGATCCCTTCCATAATAGGATCCATTGTATGGTGTTTCCTGTCAGTGTTTCATGGAAACCTGCACATGAGACCTAGTTAAAGAATACACAAACAAATATTATCAAGAAAAGGAAGAGAGATACAATATGAAGAATGAAAATAAATGTATATTATGATTTAATCAATGAGTGAGTGATCTTCACTAATATAGGGAATGAAACCCTATAATTAGGAATGCATGCATAATAGTGATGGTATAAAATTAGAAAGTCTAAAATAGAACTAGTTAGTTAAATCCCACTAAACTAGTGTGCCAAAAATAGAAATTTCTCCAACACCCCCCCTAAAAATCACTATGGAGTAAAAAATGAGTCTCGACTACTAGGACATATTAGGTACTCATGTACAATGCAACTAATGAAAACTGAATAAAAATGAGGAAAGAGGGAAAACCATATGGGAACAAAACCCCCCCTCAAAATATAATGTATCAAAAGAAGAAAATGGAAGCTGCTAGGAAACTGTGTTCTTCATTGCAAGACGATCTCGCAAATTTTGAAACTTCTTCTCACTAAAAATCTTTGTGAAGATGTAGAAATATTTATGGATCCAATGAAGTCCTTTGGAAACCTGTCTAGCCTTGTACCTCTTGATCCTGTGGACCCAACTACACCTGAAAATATTCCTTTCTGGTGGAAGTGGAACCATATGAGAAGTCTGATTCTTTAGGAGTGAGTCATACTCATTTTTCATGGATTCTTGCCATAATGTATTTCCCATATCCTCACTGTAGAGATGCGAGTTAGACGATTGAACCATATAGCAATGCATGGGCATCGCAGGTTCTGAAGATGAAAGTACTTGCAAAGGATCCTCATGCTGAGTTCGAGTCCTCCTCGAATCCAATGGATTCCCTGCAAGGATACCTGCTTCCTGAAGTGTGAACTGTGCCTTCTTGGGCATCTATTGAAGATTCAACACTGGCTTCTTATCTGGCTGTACTACTTTCTTATTTCCATGTACATAATCTGAGTGTATTGAATCATCTCTGATGTCTGAAATTGATGAAATCATAAGAGTATATGCATGTTGCACTGGATGTTCATGAATAATACTCTCCTTATGTGTAAGTAGAAAAGAGGAGTCATCATCAGAAAACTTAGTGAATTTATACAACCTTGACTTGTGATCCACCTCACCAATTGCAATGATGGAATTGTCATGCATGTCAATTATTGAAACTGAATCGGATGTAAATTCAACCTTTTTACCTTTCTGAGTGATCTGATAAACTGAGAGTAGATTCATAGAAATATTTGGAACATGTAAAACATTCTCAAAACTTCAATTGTGGAGTTCCACTCTCCCTTCTCCTTCTATTGCTACTGAAGTATCACCCCCCATAAGAATAAGGGGGTCTTGAGCATGGACTCAAAGAAGAGAAAAAATCCTCTTTCGTTTCCATATGATGGGATGCACCAGAATATATAATCCATGAATCAAATGAGGAACTAATTACAACCAGGGCATGATGATTACCTTTCTGAGGAGCATGATCTTCTTCCTTCTGCTTCTTGACTCCCTCTAGAATTAAGTTTCCAAGGTTGTTCTATTGAAGGGCCTATGCCATAAGATAAATCTATTTCTTCACGCATGTGGATTGTTCATGATTTGGTTTATTGTAGTAAGTGCACTGCTTTCCCTTCTTCTTCTTGGAATTTGAAGAGTCTTTAGAACTTGAAGAATAGTTAAAGGGTTTGGAATATCCCTCCTTCTCATTCTGTTTCTCCTTCATGTTCTGTTTGAATGATCTTTTTCCGTCATGCATGGTGAGTGCATGTGCTTTAGGATACTTGATGAGGCCCATCTATATGAGTTTTGTCTACTCTTGTGTGAGAGACTCAATGAACTGAGACATCGTAGGCATTTTCCAATTTGTTCCAAAAAGACATCTGCCAGAAAGGAAATTGGAGACATATACAACGTATTCTAGTCCTAGCTTGGCCAATATTGTTATAATAAGTTGTTTATCTTGTGTAGAATTGTCAATACCACATTCAACCAAGCTCAAAATCAAAGATTTAAATTTAGTAAAGAAATCTTGTATATTATCAAAACTTGTAGGGTCTAAGGTATTCAACTCTACCTCAAGCATATGGCCTCACATCTCATCATGCTTTCCAAAGATTCCTTACAAGGTGGTCCATATATGTTTGGAGTCTTGTATGTGGCAACATGAAACCATAGATCAGTCGATATTAACTCAAGAATTAGTCCTGTGGTATCATCCTTACGGTTCACCCATCTGGTCTTCTCAAGCGCTGATGTAGGTTTTGTTTCTGTCGCCATCGTCAAATTATATAGTCCTTTTCTTCTGAGTTGGAATACGGCCCCATTCAAAATAGTTGTATGGTGTGAGTATTATCACCAGACTTGATTGAATAATTTGCATCACCTCCATCGATGCTATTGATTCTGAAAAGATCCCAAAAACCCAGATCGTGGATTCTGAGATATGATAGACGGTTCTATGATAGCTATAGATATGATAAAACAACTATATATCCTAAAATGTGATGTGGGTTTTGGATATTTTTGATGAGAATGCACATCCATTTGTTATATGTCTCTGGTCCAAATTTCAGCCTGACCCAGATCACAGATTTTGAGATATGGTTATTTTACTACAGAAACTCAATTTTCTAGAGGGTTGTTGAATCGTCGCACCCTAGAGAAGGATAATCTGAGATGGTGATGAATCTTCGCACCCTATTGAAGGACATAGTGTGAATATTGTGAATCATCACACCCCAGATGATGAACACAGTGCGACGATGTCGCACCTTGCCTGTGTATAGGCACTTACTGTAATAAGGATAGGCTGCAACGATTCCAATCATCACACATTTCGATATGGATAGGCCGCAACGATTGCGGAAACTAGGTTTACTCAAATCCTCTTTCACTCTTCTCTGGCCTTTTTTGGTTACTCCAAGAAGCTTGGCTCTGATACCATGTCAGTGTTTCATGGAAACCTGCACAAGAGACCTAGCTAAAGCATACACAAACAAAGCTTATCAAGAAATGGAAGAGAGATAAAATATGAAGAATGAGAATCAATGTATATTATGATCTAATCAATGAGTGAATGATCTTCACTCATATAGGAAATGACATCCTATAATTAGGAATGCATGCATAATAGTGATGGTATAAAATTAGAAAGTCTAAAATAGAACTAGTTAGTTAACTCCCATTGAACTAGTGTGCCGAAAATAGAAAATTCTCCAACATTTCCCTACCATAAGGGTTTGATAATAATAAAAGTGTGATTCTTCTATATTGTTCTCTGAATATTTGTGGTGTTTTCTGTATGCAAGCATTTGTTTCTTAACATAATTACTAGCAATCCACTAATAACAAACCAGAAGAAAAGCTATCAATCATTATTCTCCATCAACTATTCACTATTTGTTATTAGCCTTTCCTCATGAGGGAAACCTACTTTTATAGATTGAAGAGGAAAAGGATGAGGAGGCTAGGATGAGAGGTTAGGACCCCCTAGATCAGGAGTACGGGTCATATCCAAACTGATTGGAGGACACCTCATATTGAAGCTTCTCTTCTAGAATCTTCTCTAATTTCATCATTTTTTCCCTTTTTAAGCAGTGTCTCACCTTGCAGTGGAGCAGCATGAGACATTGTCGCACCCTATAGTGGTGAAACATGCAACACTTGAGGGTGTTGAACCTTGAAGTGATGAAATATGTGACACTCTCTTAAATTAAGTCTTTAAATTCCCTAATAACATGTTTTACCCCTTTTTCATGCTTTCCTTTGCTCAAAGTAAGATTCTTCTTCAACAATCATAACTTGTATGCTCTGGATGATAGAGGATAAGTGAAAATTGTTAGTTGCGAAAAAATATTGTGTAACAATAATAATATGTTTATAGTCACATCATTGTTGTATATAATGAGATGATCATCCACTACATTTTTAATGTAATATGCTTTCATTTGATATTATGATAAAAACCAAGAAAATGAAATCGATTCAAGAGGCCTGAAATGCACAATAATTGACTTATCTTCATCATGGGTGATCCATATCTCTTATTCATGCACCACACTTCTCTTCATTCAATCACAATGGAGATTCATCATCCAGTTACCAAATCACCAAGAGTTCCTTCTCTTCAACATGCAACCATCACAATTCCAATGATCACAAACGTACTCTGATACCACATGATAAAAACTAGAAGAAAGAAAATGTTCAAGAAAGTAAAATAACTAACAAGAAGACAAACAAGATAGGAGGAAAAGGCATCATTCCAAGTCAAATAATATGTACATCAATGGTACATTAATAGTTCAACTCAATGTAACAACCCCACAACTGTATCATAACTAACTAGTTGTTAAGGTCTAGTTAAGACTTAGAATTATTTCTAACAATATCATATATTAATAATATATTATTTATTTTATTTTTATATTATATATTAATAGTGATTATTTATTGTATGATATTTATTATCATTTATTGTCTATGCACAAGAATCTAAACTTCCCATTATTATTTTTAACTCTCATCTCATAATTTTATATTAGCCTAGCTTATATGGCAATGTGATGGGGCATACATGGATTTGATGTGACACACACTATAAATAACAAAAGTATTAATAATATTAAATATTCCATATTGAGTATTTCAAAGATATTGAACATATCCAAAGACGATCTCACCAAGATATTAACTAAGATGAAGTGTACATATATTTAAATATTATCAAATAGAAACATAGCACACGATCATCCATGAATTTTATATGTCCAACTCAACCATTATGGTTGACTCAATTCTTTGAAATTCCATTGGTTATTGAATTTTCAGCTCAACAAGTATGATTTTTCTTATAAGGACCATGTTTTGAGCAAATTTCCTCTAATGAGAGTGAGTGGGGTACAATGAGATATCAAGGGGGAATGACAGGGGAGAGAGAGATAGGGGGGAAGAGGGACAAAAAGAGAGAGGCGAAGTGGAGGAAGAGAGAGAGGGAGATGGAAAGAGAGAGGGGGGAGAGAGAGGAATATATATATATATACAGATAGATAGAGAGAGAGAGAGAGAGAGAGAGAGAGAGAGAGAGAGAGATTGTGTTAATAGGAACATTTGTGTGCTCCTGTTCCTAATAACACGGGCACGTTTTAGGAACATGTGTGCTTTCCTAAAGCACGTGCACATTATGTTCATTTTGACTTTTTTTTTCGAGGTGGAGTGACAACTCTAGTGTACAAGTTTGTTGATTTGGTTTCCTCAAATTTAGGTTAGGGATGAAAAACCTAATGGTTCGGTCTAAAAATACATAAAATCCTCTATTTTTATGAATACCTCTCTATATCTCTGTTTTTTATGTTATTTTTTTATAGGCTACACAAATCCGTTGTTGATAAAATCATAGACACAGAAAGAGTTAGCTATGCAGATTCCATATATATATATATATATATATATATATTTGTCTTGAGATATATCAAAATCCTAAAATACATACCTCTTTTATTTCTTCTATAAATTTTTGCCGGCTTAACCATTTCTAAAATGAGTTATATGGTGCACTAGAAGAGATCGATATTTACAATCTAAAAAGAAAAAGATTTTTTTATATAAAGTTAAGATTCCCGTAGCCTTCATGTAGATTTTAACCTTGTACAATATTATATTGCAAACATATTTTCAATATAAGAACAAAAAAGATACAATGGAAAATACACACATTACAAGGAGATTTTTTCCCTAGAAAGCCAAACCAAGAAAATCAACATATTCTATATTCATTCATAGTGATACAGTGTTTACAATACAATATACATATATGAGCGAGTGACATCCAAAACCCTAACCCAATGACCTATATTAGTCAACAAACCTAATTCCTTAACCGGAAATAGAAAACCATCGACAAAATCCATGTGACGAAAAACTTTCCAACAATGGATACAAATATCGAGGTGACACGGAAAATGAAGCAAAAATGCATCACGTTTCTTGAGGAAAACAATTTCTCGGGGGAACTGCCCCTCAACCCCTGCAACCCCCAAAAGGGGGGGCCTAGTGCCCCCCCCCCCCCCCCAAACCCCCCTACACACCCGACACAATGCAACAGACACTAGAGCTAGTCGTGCAAAGAATATAACACATACCCAACACTGCACTAGTGGAAGGCATTGTAATTTCAAGGATATATTGACTTTCATAATTTATATAAAATATAAAATTAATATTATAAATTTTGAAAAAATACATCGCACTAGAAAAAGGGTTTTTCTACAATTATAAAAATGTTTGGAAGGAAATTTCATTATTAAGGTACCCAACACTTGCACTAATGGAGACATATACCTTATATTTTTCTAGAAAAATAACATACCATTGTTAGAAAAACTCAAATATTACATAGTTATTCACATTTTCTATGAATAATAATTGTATATTCAGAAAGCTAGTTCAATTTCCTATATTTCATCTTTTTACACCATATTCAAATTCATTGTAAAATTACTTAGACTGATTCCTCCAAGTTAACATATTGTTCTTTTTCCATGTTTTCATTTCCCCTAACGCATCATGAGAGGCCATCATTAGCTTGCACATGCACATACAACATAAACAACTAATATATCAATAAAATATTCTCAAACATATGGTCAATCTACTAACAATAACTTGTAATTATGAACCATACTTCTTCAATTGTTTAACAATTTGTTGAATTTTTACTAAAATTTTATTTATTATTATTGTTAAGATCCAACTACGAATGTGTCTATATTTCACTTGATCGACTAGTTTCGCACTTTATTTCACGAGGAATGAATTTTTCAATTTATCATATAAATCTTCAGAGTTGTTGTCTTCTAGATTATCCACAATGTAGTTCTTTTACCAGAATTCATCTTCAGGATAGATTTGTCAATGATAATGGTAGCAAAACTAGGCTCTAAATACATAAGAGATGTAGAGATAGATCCATATTGTCAGTTTAAATTCTAAACTCAAACCCTAAGAGTGAAAAATCCTATGTTTTAAATAACTAGAAATAGAATATAACTGATTACTGCTATAGTATAATAAAATTATATGTTGTTTTTAATAATTATGATGCTATGAGTATAAATTGGTATAAGTTATGTGTAACCTAGATGTATAATAACTAAATATATATAATTATTAAAAACTATAACTAAATTTATAATAGTTAGGTATATAATATCTACTAAATATGTAAAATAATTAAATGTTTATACTAACTAAATAGTTATACTAACTCAATATCTAGTATATATGTATAAATGATTAGTGTATTGTTTTTTTATTATTCTTTTTTTTTTAACATGTGGTTCATGACATCAAAGACGAGTGCCTCGCTACGTCCACATAAAACCCCCCAAAATCCGCGAGAGAACATGGGGAGGCCAGGATTGGTTGGATATTGATTTCTCAACAACAAGAGCAACATACTCAAGAACAAGAGAATCTTATAGACCCATTAAGGGCATCGCATTTCACTTACAAGGAATTGAACCTGGGTGAGGCAGATAAAAAAAATGATTAGTGTATTCTATGTGTATTTTTGAATTAATATTACATGTTGTATATTAAGGATAATGTTATTTAATAAGCATGCAAATTAAGTAAAATAAGAGTAAAATATGACTATAATAGCTAAATATATAATAATTATAAAGTATGTGTAACATCCCGCTCTACTGAGCACACTTTTATTGACTTATTCTTTGAGGACACCTGCGTGCAAGTGATCCGGTTATGGTACATTGTGATTTTGTTTCGATTATGGATTATACATGATGATGATGATGTGTTGTGACTTATTATTAATTGATGTATATATATTGGCAGATGTTATTGACGAGTTTTCCTGAGTGTGCAAGACACATGACAGGTTATGGATGTTGATGGCATCAATGGACTTCCTTGGACTCCGGATTGAGTCAGGGAGTGAATTGTATTTTGATTGAGTATTTCATTTACACACTTGTGACATATGATTGATTACAATATGATTTATGTATATGGATTATTGACACGGGTTTTTATCAGTGGATACAGGCTTGACGATGCTTGCTAATCCGACTCACATAAGGAGTAGAGGGGCCATGCATAGAAACTGGACATTGAGGGAGAGGTGTGGAAACATCCTTGTCACAGCCTACTAGCACTCTCATCGTGGCTCAAATAGTAGTTTAATGATTACCTAGTTCGAGAGGTCCATAATGTTGTAAGGGTTGACTGAGACAGTCGCTCACGAAGATTCTAAGGAGTGCGCAATAAGGTGGATTCCTTATTCCTTAGAAACCCTTAGTCTCTCACAAGGTATACTGAGTGGAGTGTTTACTCTGAGGGTTGGACAAACTTTCAAAACTAGTCAAAGAAGAGTGACACCCTTGGAGCACGAAGGTGCGTCTTGAAGTGCATGCTACGTAATTAAAAAACTTGAGTCAATAAATCTAGGTGTCCTAGAAAACATTGAATTTATTAGACCTTGTTGGATTGAAAATAATTAATTAAACAATGAATTTATTAATTATAAATCCCAATAAAAGTATAATCCTAATTCTTAGACTAAGCCTAAGTCTAAGTTTAGTTAGGGGACTAAATTTAAAGTATCAAATAAATTAAAAAGAATTGAGATAAATCAATTTAAGGAAAAAGTGAGAAAAATCTAAAGATTGGATAGAATGTACATGTGTGCATGAAAATAATAAAAGGGCTTTTTAAAATAGAAAGAAATAAAATATGAGAGAATAGGTGTGCACATAGAATGGTATCTAGAGTCAAGCTACCACTAGTCTAACTAGAAGAAGACTCCTTATACAACTCTAACTAAGATCTAGTTAGGGGACACTCATTAAATGAGAATTTGGGGAATAAAGGGACAAGTAAGAGCAAAAATAGGAACACATTGGGGGAATGTGAGGAAAATTGACTTTTTAAATAAAATAAAATTGGTAATTACTTGTGCAACTTGGGGAGAGTGTGACAAGTGTGTGGGTGAATAATCCTAATTAAATTAATTAAAAAGTTAATTAATTGTGCATGTGGACATGTGTCACTGAGGAAATTTCTATAAAACAAATGGTGTAGAAGGGAAATAAAGGTCACTTATTCTTGGTAAGGTTATACTACTAAAATTATTGTGGATTGTGTTTTACTTGTGAGAGTTGGGATACCAAACTTGTAGAGAGAGTGGAAGCTATACCTTGCGAGGAAAGCCTTGGAGCTATTGTTTGTTGGTTTCTTGTGTGTGCCCCCTTGCGGCTTGGGGGGATAAGGGGGAATAAGAGTACCCCTAGCGTTGGCTGGGAGGTAATGGTGAAGTCTAAATATTAGCAAGTGAGAGAACTGACGTAAGTTTCGGGAATGAAGATCCACCATACGACTCAAGATACTTGCGGCTACGGTATTTTAAATTCTTATTAAGTTATTGATTATTAAATACTCCATTAATTTTTATTTCATATTGTAAAATAATTTGATATTATATGTAGTGTTTGATCATCTACTAAGTTTTGGACTAGTGTTTGGATTGTATAATTTACCTCTACTATATGATTTGGAATAATTGAGTTCTTTGCGAATGATAGACCCTGTGGTTATGAAATTAAAAAAAATGTATTGGATGGATTGAATATAGAGTGTGAATTTATTATACATTATATATGTTGAATATAGACTGTGAATTCTCCTATACATTATATAAGTTGAATATAGATTGCAAATTTTTTGTACACTATATAGATTGAATATAGACTGCGTTTTTTTTTCATGTACACTATAAAGATTGAATGTAGATTTCAATTTTTCCTGTACATTATATATAATATATGGATTAATTATTATGGGAAGAATAGTTAAATTTTGAAGACTTTCAACATGGATTTATATTTGTTTAATAACGATTTTGTGCATGGAAACATTTTCGTGGAGAATCAGTTTTCAACGGTGGATTAAATTACCTCCATCTAAATTTTCGAACGTAGATAGTTTAGGTAGAAATTAATAAGTCCAATTCTTAAAATGAAAGCGTATTAGTTAGTGAGTTATTCTAGCAACCAAATTTTTATATACTTGATATACTTATATATCCACCTCTGGATGTGCACTATCTTTTCTTAATATCTATCAGAGTTATTGAATTTTATATCTCATTATTTAATATGTACTTATTCTTCCATGATCAAGAATTAAGGTATATTTATAAGTTAGCTCTCTACATCATTGAACGTTTAGAGTATTTTTCCAAACTACCTTATGTTGTAGTTTCCTTCCTTTTGGATCTACTATTGTGTGCTAAAATCATTTATCATTTATTCGTAGGAAAAAAAAAGTGATGGGTCATGATCATTAATTTCTAGGTTGTTCTCTAAAAGTAAATTACCAATTATTTAGAGAATTATATTTAATTGTAGAAAGATTCGTAATGTTAAGTTAATAGAGTGTATAGTTCATACTCAAATAAATTAATTAATAAGTCTAAGTAAGTTAGTTAATAAATTTAAGTAAGTTATAAGTAAGTTAGTTAATAAATCTAAGTAAATTATTTCGGTAGATAAGAATGTAATATATATTAAGAGATACCTGTTAAATATTGGGTGGATATCTTATAGATAACTCATGGATACCTTCTCAATCTATTATGAGCATCTATTGAATATTTCACCATTGACTACTTAAACTATATGACTATAAAAGGTCGTCACTTTTTCTTAGATCAAAGATTCCTTGTAATGGAAGTTATTATTAGCGTCTTTAATTAAATTGTACAAACCTTGATTTTGATGGTTGTAAACGTTAATTCTTAAATTAGCTCTTAATTGAAAAATTGGTGATTGAGTGGGTATAATTTATTGGAGTATCCTCTTGTAATATGCAATTTAAATGGTGAATGATGAATTATATATGCATAGGAGTATTTTGATGAGGTAAAATATAGTCTTGAAATTTTAGACTATGTTGGTTTGGGAAATATATATCTTCATGTTCCTTAGAACGACTGCCAATCCTGAGACCTTAAATGGTCAAAATTAATTGGATGAATCCTAGATTTGAGCGTTGATTATGTGTCTTGAAGGTCCTAACCTTGCAGGGTAGGTTGGGAGGGTAGATACATGCTATTATATTTATGTGTTATGGTTGATCTATGGATACAATGATGTTGTATTTGATTTTGTTGTGTAGTGATGCAATGATATTAGAATGTGTAAGTTTGATGTATGTCGCATGTCACTTATTCTAACTGTTGTTTAAAAAAAAAAAAATACTCATTTACATTGATGACGTAACAGAAGGGTTGTTACAGTATGCTAGTTATGTAAATTATTTTAAGCTAACTACACACACACACATAAAGTAATAGTTGCTATGTGGCATGTAGTATCAAGTAGGTATAATAACGTAAAATACTTAGATACATAGTATATGTTAGAAGTATACCTAGTATATATAGTATAATATATGCCAAAATTATAAGGTAATAGACCTAGGGATGAGGAAATAATTTATAGAATTCATTACAAACCTAAGAGGATCACTAATTACAGTACAATAAAGACTATCTAAAAATTCATGACAATATTTCTAAAGAAGAACATAGAAGAGATCATAAGAACTCACAACACACTAGACTATCTATCATGTGTGGCCTTGATTCTTCATCTTAAAATCACAAATAGAATCTGTGCATACCTATGCACAGTCATAGATGCATGAGATGTGTTGAAATCCAAGAGAGAAGGATGTACGACGAGAGACTGCCAAAATATAAAATTTGAGAAGCTAATGGGTAGATAATGTACCAATGTTGAGAATAATGACTCAAAGAAGGTAGTAAATATTTCCATCCATGAGCTAAGCACATATGAAATCAACATTCTGAAAAAAGGATTAGGGTTTTTCATTGCTCCTAAAACCATCTCGGTTGAGAGCATTGTTTGTATCATTGAAGACAACATAAAAAATCTGAACGAAGAGGACACAGAATACATTAGATGAGACTATGCATCAGTACTAAAGAATGAAAAACCACCAAAAAACAATCTAAGTAAGAAAGAACATGAAGCCATTAGAAACCTTAGGAATAACGACAAAATCATGGTTTTGAGAGCCAATAAAGGAGGGGCCACAATGGTGATGAAAAATATGGATCACAACACCAAAATGAATGAGCACCTCGACACAAGTGGTAGCTACAAAAAACTAAGTAGCAACCCAATATCTAGAATCATTAAAGAACTACAAAAATCCATTAACAAAGTTGATCTAGATGAAAGGATGAAGAAACGACTTACTCCTAGTTGTCAGATCACACCAAGAATCTGTAATATACCAGATATACAAAGTATGAAGAACATAAATAAAATGCTAGAAATGGTAGAATAACAACAATATAACCAAAACAATCACCACAATAGCACTGAAATGATATAAGAACAACAACAAATATAACACTTTGATTCTGAAAGCAATGTTCATGGGCCTCTTCGAGGGGGAAACCTCCAGTTGAGCAGAGCTCTATTACAATAATATCCAAGCTAGGGTTCTCATACCCTTGACTCCTATTATACTAAATATGTCTATCAAAAGAAGCATCTAGAGGAAGATCCTTCTAGAAGCGGAAGCTTCTATTAGGTCTTCTTACATTCAACTTATTCTATTTTATTGCAAGGCCTTATTAATATTGACCTTTATTACATCCAAATATATTTTTCTACCTATGTGCGGGTTAGGACCCTAACATGTCCTCCCCCTTAAAAACAACCTTTTCCTCAAGGCTTGAGATGTGGAAATTGCTGCAGAATGATAGCTGGTTCCCAAGTGGCATCTACTGGAGTTGTATCTTTCCACTGGACTAACACTTCCTTAATGGTTCTCTGACGCAAGCGACGCTCACGATGGTCCAAAATGGCTTGTGGTTGTATTCTTATTCGGCTAACTCGGGAAGGTTGGTTTGAATTTGGCACTTATTTCCAATCACCTTCTTTAAGCATGAAACATGAAAAAAAGGATGTAGCTTTGAATGACTAGGAAAAGCTAACTGATAGGCTACTTGTCCCACACGCTTGAGAATAGTATAAGGACCATAAAATTTGGGTGCTAGCTTTTGACAATGCTCGGCCTTGAGGGAAGTTTTCTTGTAGGGTTGCAGTCAAAGAAACACCTAATCCCCTTCTGCAAATTGACGTTCAGAGTGACCTTGATCTGCTTGTTGCTTCATGCAATTCTGTGCCATGACCAAATTCTCTTTGAGGGTATAGAGAATAGCCTCTCGAACTGTAAGTGTTTTGTCAACCGCCTGGACCTTCAAGACACCAAGTAAGTATGAGAGAACTAAAGGTGGCTTCTGTCCATATACCACTTCAAAAGGAGTCATGCGTGTAGCTGTATGGTATGAAGTGTTGTACCACCATTCAACTAGGGGTAACCATTGAGCCCACTGATTTTTCTTTTTCGAGGAAAAACACCTCAAATATGTTTCCAAACACTTGTTGACAACTTTCGTTTGACCATCAATCTGGAGATGATAAGATGTGATGAGTTGCAATTGGGTGCCTTGTAGCTTGAACAGTTCTTGCCAAAAATTGCTTGTGAAAGTTGGGTCGCGATCATAAACAATAGAGTGTGGCATGCCATGAAGCTTGAAGACCTGATCCATGAAAATTTGAGCCACCATGGATGTTGTAAATGAGTGTTGAAGAGTGCAGAAATGAGCATACTTGGAAAGGCGATCAACAACCACCATGATGACTGATTTATTTCCCGATTTGGGTAAGCCGGTAATAAAATCCATAGAGATATCCTTCCAAATAACAGGTGGAATCGGAAGCAGTTGTAGTGTGCCCGGAGATTTGACTGTTTCTCCCTTGTTGCATTGACACACATCACATTCAGTGACAAAATTACAAATGTCATGTTTCATACCATCCCAGAAAAAAGAACTTTTGACCCTGTCATAGGTTTTGGTGAACCCGAAGTGCCCCACTGTGGGTGTAGCATGAAGCTTAGAAAGTATCGTGGATTTAAGCTTTGATTGTTTACTTAAATACAAATGACCTTTGTATCGAAGCTCATCATGGAGCCAAGAGTACCCTAGGGAAGCTGGAGCATTGGACTGCAATTGTTGGATCAGATGCGAACTTTTGGGATCTTGTAGCCATTCCTGGCGAACGGCTTGGAGCCAATCTAGTACAATGAAGGAAAGAGAAAAAAGGGATCCTTCATCTTCATATTTTCGGGAAAGTGCATCCGCAACCACATTGTATTTTCCTTTCTTTTAAATTATCTCATAATCATATCCAAAGAACTTAGTCACCCATTTTTGTTGCTCCAGGGAGGAAATGCGTTGTTCCAGAAAATATTTGAGGCTTTGATGGTCTGTCTTAATTTTGAAATGTTGCCCCAATAGATAAGGGCGCCACATATCAACGACATGCATAATAGCCAACATTTCCTTTTCATATATTGATTTGCCCATATTTCTTTCAGATAGTTGCTTGCTGGTAAAGGCCAAAGGTCGACCCTCTTGCATAAGGACAACACCAATTCCTTTCCTTGAGGCATCACATTCCAGGACAAAGGTCTTTGTGAAATTAGGAAGGGCTAGGACTAGAGTGGTGCACATGGACATCTTCAAGGTTTGAAAAGATTGAGCAATGACTGGAGTCCAAGTGAAAGAGTTCTTTTTTAGGAGAACAGTGAGAGGTGCTGCAATATTTCCATAATTCTTAACAAACTTGAGATGATACCTTGTTAAGCCCAAAAATCCACGCAAGATTTTGAGAGTCTTTGGGTGAGGCCAATATTGCATAGCTTCAATCTTTTTAGGATCCATCCTAACGCCATCCTTGCCAACCAGATGACCCAAGTATTCTACTTCTGAGGCACCAAAATTACATTTAGATTGTTTTAGGAAAAGTTGGTGCTGAGAGAGTAGATGGAGAACTCGATCCACATGAGCAAGATGGTCTGTCCAGGTTTTTCTATAGATGAGGATATCATCAAAGAAAACTAAGACAAAATGACGGAGAAAAGGACGAAAGACATGATTCACGAGACTTTGGAAGGTGGAGGGGGCATTACACAAGCCAAAGGGCATGACCAAAAACTCATAGTGGCCCTCATGAATTCTAAAGGAAGTCTTGGAAATGTCTGCCTCTTTCATACGTATTTGGTGGTAGCCTGAATGAAGATCAAGTTTAATAAAGAATTGGGTGCCACTCAATTCATCCAGGAGGTCATCAATGACATGAATGGGAAATTTGTCTTTAATGGTAAGTTTGTTGAGGGCACATAAGTCATGACACATTTTACAAGAAACTTATTTCTTCAGGACCATGACCATAGGAGAAGAGTAGGGGATCGTACTAGGGAATATAACACCTGCATTAAGGAGTTCCTGGACCATTTTCTCAATTTCATTTTTTTGGGAAAAGGGGTGACAATACAGAAGGATATTGGGAGGAAGGCTTCCGGGTACAAGGGGAATGAAATGATCATGAACAACATGAGAAGGAGGGAGTCCTTGGGGAGTGGAAAATACCACTTGATGTTTAGAAAGGATGGCTTGGAGGTCTTGCAGCACCGAGGGTGTCTCTATTGCTTATATGGCATGGAGTTGGGCAATAACACCAGAATGACCTTTTTTTAGCAGCTTTTCCATGTTATGGGAACTAATGATCTCAGGTGAACCGGCGGTGATGCCTTGGAACTTATATTGGTGGCCCTCCTGGTCAAATTGCATGGTTAATTCCTTAAAATCCATGAGAATGGGACCCAAAGTCCTTATCCAGTCTGCACCCAACACAATTTCACAACCTCCCATGTCGATAGCAAACATATGAGATTTCAGCTGGTAGTCACCAATTTGGAGACACACATTTTCACAACACCCTCCAAATTTCATGGAGCCACCATTGGCAATCATGATTTGGAAATTATTGACGGCATGGATGTAGCAATGAGTTTCTTGGGCAATGCGGCGATGAATAAAATTATGGGTGCTTCGACTATCAACCAAAATGATGACCTTCTGATGCTTGATGTAACCGATTATCTTGAGGGTTTGGGGAGCAGAGAAGCCAGTGAGAGCATTGAGGGAAATGACCGGTTCTACTTCGGGAGGATCTGAGGGAGGGGTTATGTTAGTGGTTTCAGGTGACTCAGACACAAGGGGAGTTTCAACATCCTCTTCTGAAGTATCCTTGGAGATGGACATAAAAATATTTTGTTCCTTACACTTGTGGCTCGGGAAATATTTGTCATCACAATTATAACAAAGGTCTTTGAGTTGGTATTCATCCATTTCAACCTTGGTCAATTTTTGGATCTTTAGTGGAGCGGAGGGAGTAGTGGGATTTACTGGTTTAGGGCGAGGGATAAAAGAGGGTTTTCGGTTTTGAGAAGATACAGCCTGTTGTGCTTCTTTATCTCTTTTATTAGCCTCCACCCAACTCTGAGGCTGAGCCATGAGGACGTGGGCCCGAATCTCATCCTTGAGGCCACTGATAAAACACTCTCAGAAAAAGGCATCAGACATGCCCTCTGTCCGAAAAGCCAGGCACTCAAAGGAAGCTGTAAAGTCTTTCACCGTTCCTGATTGTTTCAACTTTTTCAAATGACCCAAATGGTTGGTGTCAGTGTCAAAGCGTTCATAAATCTCTGCCACAAAGTGTGTCCAAGAAATATACCCTTGACGAGAAGTTTTTCTCCATTGCCACCATCACCAACGTTCTTGATCTAGATGGAGAACACCATACCAAAGTTTGGCCAAGTTATCTGTAATGCCATATAAAGAGAAATAATGTTCCATTTGGGTTACCCAACCAGTGGGGTCTGAGCCATCAAATTTAGTCACATCCACCCGTGGAAGGCGTAGGTCACATTGAAAGTGATGGTGCTGAAAGTTATGGGAACAAGAGGAATGTTCACCTTCAGTATGTGGAGGGGAGTTAGAGGAAGGGTTATCTGTAGGGACATGAAGCTTGGTGCAGAGTGATGAAAAGACAGATTCAAGATGGGCGGTCAAGTCTTGTTTGATTTCCTCCATTGAGGACTGCATGGTTATATTGATAGCTGCAACATTGGCACTGAGTTGTTTCACTTCTTGTTGGGTCTTGGTGAGACTAGATTGCAAGGTATTGAAGCAAGCTTCCAAGTCTTGGCTACGAGTATGGGCCATGAGGACGAGGGAACTGAAAAGGGGTAGGTGGGGTCAAAATGTTTTCCGAAAAATGATATGTATGAATGTGATAATGGTGGAGAGATGAATCCAATGGAATAGGTCTCAAATAATGGTGAAAAAAATTCCAGACTTTTTTTTTTTTTTACACTTGCGAAGTTATACTCTGGTCTGAAGAATACTGCAGAGATGAAATGCCCAAATTCTTAACCAAGAAGAAATGTGTAGTGATTTGGAAACCCGAACACAATTGCACGACAATAGATCTTGTCTGTTTTAATTTGTTTATTTTTTTGTCCCCAAGGGTTAGGTATTCAAGGGTTCTACAGACAAGGGTTTTCCCTATGCTATAGCTCTCTGATATACGTGCGGGTTCCAACATTAGTACTCAGACCAATATCTCAGGGCACTAACTAAGGAGGATAGACCGTACTCTTATCTGTACTACCTGACTACCCAGGTACTAGAGAGTATCTTCCCAAGTGCTTTTCTCGGTGGAACTATAGCAGTCAGGCGACTGATCAATTTATCTAAAGAGGGCTTTAGGTAATCTAGGCTGATCTGTACACGGGTGTTGTTTTATGCTCTACCACTCAAAGGGGTACCAACATGGGTTACAAGGGAGGCTAAAATATGTGTTCTTAAGTACCACTTGTATTTCCTGCATGTATGAATCCCTCAACTGTGGGTTTATGCATGTAACAACAGATCTCCATGGCTTAAAGACGCCGAAATACGTCTCTACCCTAAAAAAAAATTAACCCACACTTTCTATCGAGGAAAGTGCTCTGATACCACTTGTAATATACCAGATATAAAAAGTATGCAGAACTTAAATAAAATGCTAGAAATGGCAGAATAACAACAATATAACCAGAACAATCACCACAATAGCACTTGAATGATATAAGAATAACAACAGAAATAACACTTTGATTCTGAAAGCAATGTTCACGGGCCTCTTCGAGGGGGAAACCTCCAGTTGAGCAGATCTTTATTACAATAATATCCAAGCTAGGTTTCTCATACCCTTGACTCCTATTTATACTAAATATGTCTATCAAAAGAAGCATCTAGAGGAAGATCCTTCTAGAAGTGAAAGCTTCTATTAGGTCTTCTTACATTTGACTTATTCTATTTTATTACAAGGCCTTATTAATATTGACCTTTATTACATCCGAATATATTGTTCTACCTATGTGCGGGTTAGGACCCTAACAAAATCTATGGATTGCCAAAAATCCACAAGGATGGTGATCCACTCAGACCAATTGTCAACACAATTGGTTCCCCAACCTATGAACTTGTGAAGTATGTAGAAAATATATTAGCACCCTTGGTTGGAAACACTGACTCTTACATCAAGGATTTGAGTGACTTTGTGAACCTCATCAAGGAAGAAAGAGTTGAACCAAAGGACATGCTCATTATATTCAACGTAGTTTCTCTTTTCACTAAAATCCCATTGAATGATGCTATTCAGGTTATCAATGAAGTCACAGACCCAGGGACATCTAGATTAGCATAAAAATATCTAAGATCTACCTTCTTCATATTCTAAGGAGAATTATTTCAAAAAACAGGCAGAGTAGCCATGGGATCCCCCTTGTCTCCAATTATGGCCAACCTCTTTATGGATAAATTTGAGAAGAATTATCTTGACACATACCCATTAAAACCCTCAAGATGGAAGAGGTATGTAGAGGAAACAAACATCAAATGGCCTCATGGTAACAATGAATTAGTTAGGTTCTTTGATCACCTCAATGGAATCTCTGAAGACATCAAATTTACAATGGAACAAGAAGAAAATGAGAGCATACCTTTCCATGATGTACTAATTACAAGGAAACAATATGGAACCCCGAGACACAATGTCCTTAGGAATTAAACTCACCTCGAAAACTACCTACATGCTGACTCCCACCACCACCATTCACATAAAATGGGATTCCTCAACACCTTATCCATAAGGGTAGAAAGAATATATGATGATGAGCATATAGAATAAGAAATAAACCACTTAACAAATATACTTAGAAGTATAGGATACAAAGATAGGGAAATCAAGAAATCTTTAAGGAAGGAGGTAAGAAGACCTTGTCCTCAAAACAATCAAACCTCAAACACAAAATCATACCTTCCCTACATTTGGGGGGTCACAAATAAGATTGAAAAAGTTTTGAGAAGAAAAGAGATTACAAGTTCGTTCAAACCTCTAATAATTGTAATACAAAGAATGAGGTCAGTAAAAGATCCTATTGCCTAATGTGAGGGGAAAGGCATATATAATATTTCATGTTCTTACAAAAAGTGTTACATTGGAGAAACCAGAAGATCATTCCAAGTAAGGATCAAAGAACATGAAGCATACATTAGAAGGGAGGGGACTCACACCTCATCTTTGGTAGAACACTCTCTCAAAACCAAGCACCATGTGTGCTTTGAGGACATATAAATCCCCACAAAAGAAGACCACCTTTATAGACGATGACTTAGAGAGGCCCTAGAGATAATGAAGCACCCAAACAACATGAACAAGAATGGTGTCCTGCAGGTAAGTATAAGTTGGGTTCCCTTGGTTAAACAACAAAGGAACCTAGAAAACCTAGTTTGATGATCTCTCCCTCTCTTGTCCATTTTTATTTAGAAATATTGTCATCAATTTTTATATAATTTGTATTGTATTGTAATTAGTGATCCTCTTAGGTTTGTAATGAATTCTATAAATTACCATCTCATCCCTAGGTCTATTTCCTTATAATTTTGGCATTTATTATACTATATATACTAGGTATACTTTTAGCATATAGTATGTATCTAAATGTTTTGGGTTATTATACCTACTTATACTATATGACACATAGAAATTATTACTTAGTATATTAAATATATATATATATATATATTTAGTTAGCTCAAAATAATTTACATAAATAACATACTTTATACTTATTTGTCCCTACCAAAGCAGGGACTATAGTTTTCTCTTGGTTCATTTCACTACATTATTTGGTTCATTTTGGAGACATGATGCACTCGATAACCTATGTTCTGGAATGTTATAGCCCTAAAATTTCCTACTCATGCATACATGGCATTGGCCCTCTTGCTTGCATAATTTTCCAAACCATTGCTGAGAAGATATTCTTAAAAAAACAATTTTTAGAGCATGTACATGCCCTACACCACTACATCCCGCATACATACACTTGTTTCATGCTAGAAAACCCACGTACATACACTTGTTTCACAATACACAACCCATGTATACCTCCAAAATTTGCAAAAATTAAAACGCTGTAAGGAATTCAGTTGAATTCACGTGCTATTGGAGATTTCCCAACCAATTCACCTATTGTAGTCTATCCCCCAACCGAATAACCATCATTTTGTCATATAAAAGGAGGTGTTGGGGTCTTATTTCAAAACAAAGCATAAGAATAGTGAAACTCTGCCCAATTTCACTTCCCTTCCTTGCCCAAGCATTTGCTACCTTTTGTGAGTTACTGCCTCAACATTCCCTCTTCAGCCCCTTTTCTTCCATCCAATCCATTCCCTTTCCTTGAGGTAATAAGTAGATTGTGAGAAGAGGCTTATTGAAGGTGCACTTGGAGCATTGCAAAGAGGAGCCCGAACTAGGTTCGCAGAATGGTGGCCAACAAGGATTGTAAGTTTCAGTCTTTGTTTGATGAATAAAAAAATCTCTTTTCCTTGTCCCAAATGATGATGTTTTGTGTATTTTCTTTTATTTATACATAGAATTTGATATCTAACCCTAATTTATGAATCGAAATAGCCTGCTTGTAGTCCTTGTTTTCCTAGTCTTGGATGAAGGTTAGCCTTGGGAGGAGGCTTGCAGTCTTTGGAGCTACAAAGCTTGAGAAGATCATCACCAGACATGGGATAACAGATATAATTACAGATCCTCTCTGTTATCATATTTGATATATTGAGGGATATTCTTGGCACATGTTTAGAGGAACTTGCTAGTAGTGTTGGTGACACATGATTGGTACATATTTGGTGCATGGTTAGAGGCCCTTTCTAGTAGTATTGTTGTCACATGGTATATGGATGATGTGGCATAGATATCTTGATATATTATTAAAATCACATCTTGTTCTTGGTGACGGTTATGAGGTATTGTGATGTGAAAAGTTGATGCACTTGTGATGGTATAGGTTGTGTGAGTTATTGATATACATGGTTGATAGTACCGGTTGATTGGTATAGGTTGGGACATGTTGCACATTGATGTGACAGAGACAAAAAAAGGTATGAGTTTCAAAAAGGTGAAAACCCTAGCTTTATGAAGGCATACATAGGCTGCGTACATACTTAGGCTGCAATATAGAAAGGTCATGTACATACGTGAGCTGCACCATATACAGTTCGCGTACATACTGGTATTTTTTGGTACAAGATAATTAATGGTATAGGTTGATTACAGGTTATTGGTATAGGTTGGTTACAGGTTGTTGGCACAAATTGGTACAAGTTTATAGTGGTATATCTCACAGTGATAGTCTGGAAATGGTTTCATCATTTATTTGACACTTATATTTCAAGGAGGAAATATGGGGAAAGGAAAGGGGTTTGTAACCTCCTTCTGGTTGGCGTCGAAGAATTATGGATTTGGAGCTTCCTTCAAGTTGGACCCTAGGAACTAGGTGGTTGTATCTAGATAACATAGAGGATTGTAGCCTCCTTCTAGTTGTATCCATAGAATTAGGAAGTTGGAGCTTCCCTCGGGTTGTAGTCTATGAAACTAGGGGGTTGGAGCCTCCATCCAGTTGGAGATGGAGAATTGGAAGTTGTTGCTTCTTTGAATGTAATTATTAAAGAAATATAAGAAAAGCATTCCATGGTTTTCTCTTGCATTGGTTTTCCACGTAAAATTATAGTGTATTGTGCATTGTGTGGATGTGTCTATTATTGTTTATTATGCACAAATGGATGTTAATGTTTTATGATGAATAATGTATTAATGGTGAACTGAAGAACATTGTTGAATAAGTTAAATGAATACACATTGTGGTTAAAAGGATTAATAAGTGGTATAAATTACTCATTACTGATTCACCCCCCCTCTCAATAATCCAACAATTGGTATCGGAGCAGGTTCCTTCAAGAGACAGTTTAACCACTAGAAGGAGATCATGGAATTTACTGAGAATGGAGTACCAATGTTTGATGGTAAAAGTGGTATAAAGTATGAGATGTGGAGCATAAGAACAAGAAACGTTTTAGAGGCACAGGGATATGATATTTGGTATTTAGTTGTGACAGGATATAATGCTACAAAGAAATCAAAGACTACAACCAAGAAGGAATTGAAGAAGAATAACAAAATTGCAATGGACATCATTTTGGAAGGACTATATGATTCAGTTAAGGACAAGGTGGGTAAATCTTCATCAGCTAAATAACTTTGTGATAATTTACATGATATCTATTCTTCACCCATCACATAATCAAAGAATGCCAAAGGATATGCAAGTACAGAACATGAAGAAATATGTTCATCATTTCAGACAGATTAAGAAGAAGAAGAGTATGCAATTAACATAAGTATGTTTTTTTGCTTTAATTGTGAAAAACATTGACATGTTGAAATTGAATTCCCTAAAGGTAATGATATATAAAATCCAATTGAAATAGAAGAAAATTATGAAGAATAATTGATCAGTTCTTTACATAAACTAAAGAAAGAAAGAGAAGAAAATAAGTCACTGAAGAAAGAATTGATGAAGAAAAAGGAAAGTGTTCAAGGTTTTGAACAAGATCAACAAGTCATCAAGAATTTAAGAGCTCAGCTAGAAGAGGCAAGAAGAATTGAATAGTCTCTTGAATATCAAAAGCAGTGTTTAGAAGCCAAGATAAAAACAAACAAGGAAGAAGAAGAAAAGAGATAAATGATATTGATAGATCATCTCAAGGAAATAACCGATGACTTAAACCAGTTTGGTCAAGAAGAGAGAAGACTCGAAAAATAAATAATTACATTGAAAATCCAACTTGAAGAAGCAAACATAACAGAAGAAATCATGAAGTCTTAGATAATGAAGAAAGAAGAATAGGTTGTGAAGATCAAAGAATAATTTGTCACACTAAGATTCAAAGTTGTCAAGCTTAACAAGAACGTTGAAGAGACAAAAACATCCACATCAAAAGTATAGAATGGAGAGAATCATTCTAGGTTGCTAGAAAAGAAGAATGATGAAAAAAGAAAGAGTTATGCAGAAGTACTCAAAGGAAGGAATCATGGTCAACCAGAATCTAAGAAAACTGATAAATAGACATCTTCAATAAGACCCTCCACATTCAAGCCACAAAGAAGATTCAATCATGATCAACCAAAACAAGAATTCAAGAGGACTACACCATTCACTCCTAGGTATGTAAAAATATTTTATGGTCATTGTTTTTATTGTACTAACTTTGGACATAAGGTTGCAGATTACAGGGCTTATTGAAGAAATGTTAAAGCAAGAAATGCTTATGTTTCTCTACATAGCATTGAATGTTACAAATGTCATAACTATGGACACATAGCTCGTGATTGTAGAAGCATGATCGATACTTCCATGAAAGAGAACATTGATATCAGATATAAGAAAGTATGGAAAAGAAAATAGGAAGAACAGGTGAACAAATACCATGTCCCAGAGATCGAAAGATTGGAAATAATACGAGATGTAGATAAATATTCAAATAAAAAGGAAGATTTCAGATACAAAAAGGTTTGGAGAAGAAATGAAAGCAAACAATAGCAGGTAAATAAGGAACAAGTTCAAGAGATTGTACTTTCATAAATTGTAGTGCAAGATGAATCCAAATACATGTTAGAGAAAGATTTCCCTCACCCTATGCAATCTTTCAGAGAGGGCCTTATCCCATTTCCCCCATGCAGATTTATTTTCCCTGATTGATAAATCCAAAGAAAAAAATAAATATTTTTCCACTTGTATGCACCTTTCAAGCTATACAACAAGCGTATACGCTGGCTTCTCCACTAAAGCCCACATACATCAGGATTTGTACCAGAAAATCAAAATTAAATGTCGGGTTTCCATGTCATGACAGGAGATCTCCGATCCTTGGCCTTCCATATACTGGAAAAATTTCGAATCGACCCTTCAGTTTCATTTTGAAGGCTATAAAGAAGCCAATTCCGAGCTATGGAAAAAGGAGAGAGAATTCAACTTTGAGAGCAAAGTTACTCTGGAGGAATTATTACTTCATTATTGAGTCTGCATCCCTTTCTCCTTTAAGTTTGAACACAATGTTCATCCCTCAAGATCTTCCCTTATTGATGGAGAACTTCTTTGTCTCCCTTATATGAGCTTGCCTTTGGTGGAGGATTGAAGTGGTGGAGGCCCAATTGGAAGGAACTCGATTTCTTGGTTCCGAACCATGCCGACATGGAAGTCTGTAATGTTTTCACTTCTGCTAATCATTTATTAATATAAATACTCCTTTCCTGTCCAATTGATATGTTGAGGATATATGTATTATGATCCATGGGCATGTTTGTTTTGTATATTAATGGATTATGCTATCTAATGTGCTAACCTTTTATATTATCACTATATGCTTTCTCTTCTTGTTTGTTGAGAACTTGTTGCAGGTATAAATCTTTGGTTCGAAGTGCTCAACGATGGACATCATCAAACGTTTGGACGAGGTAAGCCTCTTTCTTACCTCTCTTGCACATTAGTTTATATAGCATATGTTGGAATTGAGTCGATTTCTATAGTCACACATGTCTATTGTGGATCACCCTATCCACAGAGAGATTTTCCTCATAACAGAATTGGCGACTCCATTGGGGATGAATCTTATTTCTTAGGGTTTGAAGTACTTTTCTCCTTAGATTTCTCTCATTTCTATTGTGGTTCTTGTCATGTCATTGCTTGACAACTCCTGTTCACTATGGGTCTGAGTTTTCAGCCTTTCTCCCTTGCCTAGCCTTGTTTTGAAGCATATACACGCCTTTTTTCTTGACAGTCGCATACACACACATGTTGTCTCACTGCAAGTTGTGTATATACACTATGTTTACCCAAACAGTCACATACACCTTTTCTCCTTTCCTGTTTGCTTGGTCTTGTGTTTTTTGGGTGGGATTTGATACTTGTTGAGCCTTCTTAGGTCTATGTAGTGCCTGTTGAGTGCCCGGGGGATGATAGGAAACCCTCTTTTGGTTGATTTTTTGGGCGAAGTTTTTCTCTTCATATTTTCATTTTTATTGTCCTTGTACATTGGGTTGGGTGATTTGTTGCTTGATATCCTGCTTGAGTTATCTCTTTTTTATACACAGTAGGTCTATGTATCAAGTTACTTTTCATTCCATGCATTTCCAGTTTTGATATATTGAAAATACAAAAAACAATAGGCATTTTGCATTGCTTGGCATTTTTTGTCTTTTGAGTTTTTATCATTATCTTAGTACATATAGCAAAAGATTGCATCTTTACTTCTGAATCGTAGAGTTGAATTTGAAAATTGCATCATTTTTAGGAGCATATCATTCATCAAAAGTTAAAGTTATACCTTGCATTACTTTCATATTTACTTTTCTTGCAGAGTCATAAAATCATTGGTCTCATCACCATATACCTTTTTGAGTAATCACGATCATAAAATCAACGCTATAATTTAAAATTTATTAGTAACGATTTTATTTTCTAGGGTGCACAAACTAGCCTAGAATTTAGTGCCTTGGAATAGGATTTTGTGAGTAAACTTATCCAAGGAAATTAAATCAACATATGTGTCTGAGTCAGGGAATGGAGAAATCCATTGTATAATTGGTAAGATCAAGAGGCTCTGCTCACACTGGAGTTAATCACGAGGTCATGCAAAGTTGGTTGAAGGGATATCCCCTAGATACTCGCCTAGCATCAGAGATATTTCTATGGATTTATTTGTATTTGGGGATCTTGCTAGTGCCCATAACTCCATGAGAGGTGATGCTTTCAAGGTTTTCGGCTTTGCTACCCTACCCATACGGTGATCCAGACTTATGAATGCTTGCATGTGCATCAATTATACAGCGGTATATTAGTTGCTTGACTTAGGTATCTCATAGGTTACTTGTAGGGGTTGTTCTGGAAGTATCCTGGGTCAGATAGGGGCCAAACAACACACAACATTTATGGAGGATTGCCTCTTCGGGGGGGTCTGGCTGACTGGTTGTTAAGCCCACGAGGGCCCCTATAACGGATTTTTTTACCTCTGATCTTTAGAGGGGAGTCTCAAGTCTCTCTTGGATGAGACATACCTTCTATAGGGAGGGAGGCCACTCAACCACTTTAGCCCGTTTGCCTGCATATTGGCTGTTTGATTTTTGGTGTTCTCTTTGATTACTAGTTAACCTTAGGATTTTTTACTAAGTCTTTGTTATCATGGATAGTGGAGTCCCTATGGATCCCTCATTTGTTGCTACCCCCCCCATGATGTTCACTAATTTCATGGGGACGGATCCTTTCGCTTTGCATTATGGTATGCAGAATTATGGAACTCAGTCAATGCCTTGGGTCTCTAATCATTTTTCTCATGGTATGCTCAACATTTCTTCGCACTTTCCATTTTATGTGAATCCTATTTGTGGGTCTAGGGGCATGATGCCTCCCTATTCTTCTTTTTCATTTGGTGGGAGTAACATCCCTCAAACACCTCTTACTATAGGAGGTTGGAATATTCCTTCCTACGAATCCACTTTTCTAGGAGCAAGTGCTCAAATGGGATGTCATTCGACTTCACTCTATCCACCAATCCTTCTTCCACTATGTTGGTTCCCACGAATTCTTTTCCCATGGAAGACCTTTGTTTGTCTTCTAGTGTTCCATCTGGAGGGAGTCATTCTTATAGTATGAGAAATCCCCTTTACGAAGTTCCTTCGTCTGGGGACAACATATATCCTCACATGAGTAACCCTTGTCATGTTGCTTCCTCTTTGCAAGCGGCTTCCTTGATGACGATTCCCTTACAACCTGTTATGAATCAGTATGGAGGAGGATACTATCCTGACGAGCAGGGCCATGGTGTATACCAGAACCCTTCTTGGCCTTCTTTTTCTCAAAATCAATCTTTCCTTGGATCTTGGTCTCAAATGCCGCAATCAACCACCGCCACAAGTCCATTCACTCCATGTCATACTGTAATTATATCACCAAACTCTTCTAGTTATGTTGGAGATTGGTCGAAAAACTTTGCAAGTCATGTTGAAGACCTGCAAACAACTGCTGCAAGTCATGATGGTGGCACAAGTCCAGTCACTGTGTGTCATACTAGCATTGTATCACCAACCTCTGCCAGTAATGTTGGAGATTGGTCAACAACCTTTGTAAGTTATGTTGAAGACCCACAACCAACCATTGTAGGTCATGTTGGGGGCACGAGTCTAGTCATTGCTAGTCACACTACACATACATCACCAACCTCTACTAGTAATGTTGGGGATTCATCACCAACCTCTGCTAGTCATGTTTGGGATTCATCACCAACCTCTGTTAGTCATGTTGGATATTGTCTACTAGCCTCTGCAAGTCATGCTAGGAGCATGTCACCAGCCACTGCAATTCATGCTAGGGGAATTCATATGATTGAGAATCCTAGACGTTTCAAACGTAGGGCCAGATTCCTTTGCAGGACTTGCGAAGGAAATCACCTTACTTGTTTGTGTCCTGCTACTGTCGGGATACCAGAAGCTTGGTTCTCACTTGAGGGCCCTTCAGGTTCTGAGTCATCTATGGTTTCCCCACACTCCGTTATTTCTTTGGTTGATACAACATTCATGTCGATGCAATCTTCAAATGACACCCCTTTTCCTTTAGGGGTTGATGCATTCTTTGACCTTGTTGTCTCACATACCATTCAACCAGTGGTTGTGTCGATGCAATCTTCGACTGACACCTATCCTATGTTCAACAGTGATGTGTTTCTTGACCTTTTTGTCTCTCATCTTGTTCAACCAATGGTCGTGTCGATGCAATATTCAACCAAAAACACTCATGTTTTTGGGGGTGATGCACCTCTTGACCTTGTTGTCCCACATCCTATTCAACCAATGGTTGAGTAAGTGGTCGTGTCGATGCAATATTTGGTCGACCCCACTCTTCTCTTGGAGAGTGACAAGTCTAAGGGAGTGGTCGTGCCGATGCAATTTTCAGTCAATCCCACTCTTCTACTTCTAGTTCTATACCTTATGCCATGTCTGTAGCATTTCTAGTACTTCACCTTCTGAACAAGAGAGAGTTTTACTCTTCCTGAATTCTCTCCCTCCAAGTATCGAAGAGATTCCCTTTGATTGGGGTGGTCTTGTGGGGTATCCAATGCCTCCGCCTATTTATTTTCTAGGAAGAGACATTATCTGATATATCATGGAGACGATAACCTCCGTTAGTACTTTATCCTCCTTGACTTGGAGAGCTTTGGGTTTTCCCAAGCTTGTGTCGAATCTTTGTAAGATACTGACATTCCACAGAAGTCCAGCATGGGAGCCTTGGCCTCCCTCATGACTTTCTGCCTATAATATCCCAACGAGTTTGATTTAAGCTCTTTTCCGACTCGTCTAAAAACCGAAAATATTGCCGAGTGAATTTTTCCCTTTCACACTCGTTAAATTGGACTTGAAAGGTTGTGAGTTTTAGTTAAGCCCTTTTCTGATTCATCTAAAAACCGAAAATATTGCTGAGTGATTTGTCCCTTTCACACTCATTAAATTGGACTTGAAAGATCGTGAGTCTTAGTTAAGCTCTTTTCCAACTCGTTTTCAAAAAGAGAAAAGATTGTCGAGTGAGCTTGTCTCTTTCACACTCGTAAATCAGACTAGAAAGGATGTTTATTTGGAACAATTTTATCCCTTTTTCACACCAAGTAGACTAAAAGACATAAAAAAGGACATTTTTTGGCGGTAAGTTGTGATTGCATCTCATGCCTCTTCTTGCAGTATTAAACCTATAGCCGGTTCTCACTTTGCGTTATAAACCGTTTGCCTCAGCAGTTTTGCATCCTCAACCAAACAGAGCCTTGTTTATATCCTTCGCAATTTGACACCCTATACCTAGGAGGGAACATACCCCATGTGTCCATCTCCCGCATCCATTTCCTTTCATTGAGCATGGGTATGTTCCACTACTGGAACTAGTTTTTCTTACTTGCAACACTCGTTTCCTCCTTTGTATCATAGAATTCATTTGTTATGAAAAAACAAAAAAAAGAGGGTGGGAAGGGAGTACTATATTATATTTGGTATTAGTTGTGTCGCCTTTGAACAAAGCACAAATTTATTTGAGTCCATTCATCATAATTTTGGGTTTAGCATGGCCTTAGGAAGCTGAGCTTGTTACAGAGTCTTCTCTACCAACTGGTTACTCTTCCAGTCCCTACAAAGAACTTCATTGATGCCTCCTACATCTCATGATTTTATCATTGGGTCTATGATGCCAGAGTCCACCATATGTTTCATGCTCTTGTTCAAAGGAAGTATATCAACCTGTGTTGGCCACTCCTCAGAACTCTTGACTTTGCATGTCGTCCATACCCTTAGTTTGTCTCAAAATCACATGATACTTTAGTCCTATCATGCACCCTGGCCTTACTTTCATCATGGGTAGGTAACCTTGAATCCAACAATCTACATTTCATCATTAGTCATTGCCTTGGTGGTTTCCCTTGTGTTCGATGGCAAGACATCTATTCACACATTGGGATTCGTGTAGTATCTTGGATGCCATTAGCCTTATTGATGGTTTCCTCTCCTTTCTCAACAGTTTTCATTATTGGCTGCTATTAAGAGGGGCTTTTTCATGTACCGCTTGCACTTGGCACACGCAAAAGACGCATAGGGTTGTTGGCTCATGAACTTGTTCTTCGTCCGATTTCCACCAAATCATGAAGATCCTACTTTGTATCTCATGCTGACTGATGAGAGATGCCTTAATGGTATCTTTTCAGCGGGTCTCTTTCCATCAAAATCATCCCATTATCTGGAAACAAGACCTAGAGTCTTATGAGTACCTTGAGGCTTGTAGTCATCAGTGGCAGGCTCTCTCACCATCGACAGTTGGGAATACATTAATGTCTCTTGATTGATGGATTCTTCAGGTGTACGACACCGACTCCTCTATTCACACTTGTAAGAATGTACTCGGTGCCTTGATACCTACTTTCATTATCGGTAGGTTGTCTCACGTTTGTTAACGATATACATCAATGATCGGTAATCAAACGATGTCTCATTGTGTTCGACCTCAACTCATTTATTCACATGATGTAGACTTGAACCTTTGGTGGATTGTGAAGAAGACTCGAAGACATCACTATGTGGCCGCAACTTTCTTGATCTTTTTCTTCCTTTTCATTTGGACCAGTACCTATATGACTTCACTGATCATGGGAGATCAGATTGTACTCCATGGTATATAGATATCTTCATATTGGTTTTGAGACTATTTCTACTGGGCCTTGATCGTGACTATGATAGCTATAGGCATGTAACCGCTTTTGTATTTGCCTATTCATAGCCACCGACACTTGTTTGGTATATTTTTCACATGGATCTACAGTGTATTTTTGGCAGCCATGTATGGAAAGTCAGTGCAGAATGTAATGAGTAATTGAGTTCGTCTGATTCTCTACCACTCCACTTCTAGGTTATTTATAATGTATTTCGGCCATCGTAGATACTCCTATGACCTCACACATTAGGGGGAATCTATTAGTGCAAGATTTTCCTCACCCTATGAAATCTTGAAGAGACGGCCTTATCCCATTCCCCCATGCAAACTTATTTTCCCTGATTGATAAATCTAGAGACAAAAATAAATAATTTTCCACTTGTACGCACCTTGCAAGCTATACAACAAGCGTATATGCTAGCTGCTCCACTACATCCCACGTACATCGGGATTTGTGCCAGAAAATAAAAATTAAATGTCAGGTTTCCATGTTGCGATAGGAGATCTTTGATCCTTGGCCTTCCATATACTAGAAATGTTCTGACTCAGCCCTTCAGTTGCATTTTTAAGGCTATAAAGAAGTCAATTCTGAGCTATGAAAAAAGGAGAGAGAATTCAACTTTGAGAGCAAAGTTACTTTGGAGGAATTATTACTTCATTATTGAGTCTGCATCCCTTTTTCCTTTAAGTTTGAACACAGTGTTCAGCCCCCAAGATCTTCCTTTATTAATGGAGAACTTCATTGTCTCCTTTATATGAGCTTTCCTTTGGTGGAGGATTGAAGTGGTGGAGGCCCAGTTGGAAGGAACTCAGTTTCTTGGTTCTGAACCATGTCGACACAAAAGTCTATAATGTTTTCACTTCTGTTGATCATTTATTAATAGAAATACACCTTTCCCGTCCAATTAATATCTTGCAAATATATGTATTATGATCCATTGGCATGTTTATTTTGTATATTAATGGATTATGCTATCTAATGTGCTAACCTTTTATATTATCACTATATGCTTTCTTTGCTTGTTTGTTGATAACTTGTTGCAGGTATAAAGATTTGGGTCGAAGTGCTCAATGGTGGACACCATCAAACGTTTGGATGAAGTAAGCCTCTTTCTTACCTCTCTTGCACATTAGTTTATATAGCATATGCTGGAATTGAGTCGATTTCTACAGTCACACCTGTCTGTTGTGGTTCACCCTAGACAAAGAGAGATTTTCCTTGTAACAAGATAGAAAGAAAGAAGTCAGAGTTGATAAAGATGTTGAGTCTACCAACGATGATGATGACTCTGCATCCGAGCAGATATTTTTCTGAGCCATCTGGCTTGGAGACTCCCATGTAATCTAAATATTAGACAGGGGGAGTCTATGTAGTAGATGAGACAGATTATAGAACCATGTTTTGAGAAACTTACAGATTTTGAGTAGACAGACTCAAAGTAGTCAGTTAGTAGAATTCTAGTATGAAAGATTGATCAGCTGGAAAAATTACATAGGAAGAAGTTTATGATTGTATTCAAACAAAGATATCTTCAACACAAGTTGTTCCATATATGCAGATTTTGGATTACAGATAGAGAAGACCAGTGAACACTATTAGCACAGGAACTTGCAGTAGCAATTTTGTTCATTTCATAGTGCCAGTGAATTAGGAGTTTTCACAATGCTCTTGCTCTTGTGATTTGTAGTGTTCCTGAAATTGGTGATTTGGTAGCACTTTTGTATTTGGTAGCGCTTTTAGATTTCATAGTGCCAAGAGTTCTTTGGTCATTCATAACGCCAAGTGGCCAATATTGGTGTCAGCTTACGCTATTGGCATAGTTATCATATGAGCATTTCAAAAATTGCACATTCATTACACATGAGTGGCGCTATGGAAATTACAGAGTTACTTCACAAAATGATGCTACAAAATGTGCATAATTGTTTTACAGTGGTGCTACAAAATTTCCTGTAGCGGTTACTGTTACCATTTTGATCATAAAACCCAAACTACAAAGTGGGTTTCTCTAAAATGGTTTTTGGAGGAAGATGATATCCTTGTTGACTTGCTGACCAAATTTCAGCCTGACCCTGTTTGTAAATTGAGAGAAACAATTAAAACACCGGTGAGCTACAAAATGTGCTGCCAATTCTCTATTTTGCATAGCTGATTGGATATTCACCTTGTTGGGAGTTTTACACCTATAAAGGAAGGTTCGAATGGTCTCCTAGGATTTTTTTTGACAATAGGGATATGTGTTCCATCTCTAGATCAATCAAGATGACCTGTTTCAAAAGGCATTTATCATCATAGACAAAATTCCCCAAAAATAGGAATTTGTTAGGCTTTTGTTGGAATCTTTTGTAACAAGACTCCTAAATGGAGGAGGATCCTATGTAACTCCTTGGTTTCAACCTCCTTAAGGTAGATACAATTTATTCACTATAAATAAAAGGGTTTTTTATGAGAAAAGGGCTGGATTCATGATCCAAAAGAGGACAGAGCTAGAGGAGCAGTTTAGTTGCTCATTTGTAAGCCTGACGACATGTATTGTAGGAATTTCTACCATTAGAGATTCATGAAAGTTTTGATACCAGACTATTTTTATCTTGTTTCCATTCTTTCTTATCATCTTGCTTGAGTAATATTTACAGATTTTGAGGATCAAAAGCTGCCTTTGGTTAATGGATTCATGAGCTGCAAAGGATTTGTGGTAATTGCTTGTTAATCATAGATTATTGTTCAAGCACTCTTTAATATATATTACAGAAAGGATCTCTGTTATGTGGATATTCTTCTCTTTGTTTACCTTCTATTCTTATATCCATATATGCATAATATTTTCATTTGGTAGGCAGCTTGATTGCCTATGATGTGAAGAATGTTATGACTCCATGCCCAATGGAATGTATTTGCAGCAGTCTGATGTCATCCCTTGTACTCTTTTCATGTTGATCCACCTATTCAAATTATTTTAATCCATTTAAATTTATATGTTACCAAGATTAATCTCATTTTCATTCTGGGAGTGACTCTTTGTTATAACCCTAAATTGCTTTACACATGCATACCTGGCCTTTGGCCCTCTTACTTGCATTTTTTTCCAAGGCATCACTAAGTTTCTCTTCTAAGAAATCAATTTTTGGAAGATGTACGCCCCCTGCACCAATACTGCCCATGTACATATGCTTGTTTCACCACTACAACCCATGTACGTATGCATGTTGCACCACTACAACCCACGTATACTTGCAAAAGTTACAAAAAATAAAAATTTGCAAGGAATTCATTGAGATTACGAGCTATTGGGTAGTTTCCCAACTAATCCACCGCCTATAGCCCGTCACCCAACCTAATAACCATCCTTTTTCCATATAAAATGAGGTGTTGGGGTCTCATTTTACATCTAGACATAAGAACAATGAAACTATGCCCATTTCACATCCCCTCCTTGCCCAAGTAATTATAGCCCTTTTGTGAGAATTGCCTCTACATTTCCCAATTAGCCCTTCTTCCTCCATCAGAAACCCATTCACTTCTTAAGAAGAGATCAAAAGGTTGAGAGGTGAAGCCATACAAAGGTGCACTTAGATCTTTGTGAAGAGGATCTTGGACCAGGTTCGTGGAGCAGTAGCCGACTTTTGTTTTAAAAGGTATAATCATTGAGTTATTAATAAAAGAAGTACTTTTCCTGTCCCAAATCATGGTGTATGGAATACTTTTAATGGTTTATGTTTTGATGTTCTAACATCTAACCTTAATTCCTATATGGAATAGCATGATTGTCTCTTTCTGTTTGTCTATATTTGAATGCAGGATAGCCTTGGGAGGAAGCATGTAGTCAAGGAAGCCTTCAAGCACGAGGGGACCATCACCGGACGTGGATTAGAGGTATAGTTACTCGATCCCTCTCATCTTTTCTTTTATTGTATGAGTTTTGGTATGTTTGGGGTATTTAGAGAAGTAGTTGACTTTTAGATGGTTAATTGATCTGCCTACATTCTGAACCACAGTGTAGTCATAGGGGAGTTTTCCCGCTAGCAGAATTGGCGACCATACTAGGAAAGCCTCTATGGTTTTAGGGGATTTTCGGGTTTTCTGATTGGTTTTTCTTCCTTTCAAGTTTCTGTTAAGTCTTCTAAGTCTTTTAAGGGATTTTGGCCACCTTTAGGTGCCATACTAGCTCTCCCTACCCTTTAAGTCTATTTGTTTTATTTCTTTTTTGAGAGAATACAGAGGTGTACATGCCCTGCTGAGTGTCATCACATGTACATATGCACCCTTCTTGGTAGACAACCTACGTACATACGCAAACTGCTGAAGCACCATTAGCGCACCTGGTTCAATATATATATTTTTTTTAAAAGGAGGAAGTCAACCTCTTTCCTGATTAAGGTTTTAACTTATCATGGTTTCTTGATGTAGTTCAGTGTCTTTGTTTTTACAGTCATAGCTTGGGTTAGATTTAATTTTTCTTGTCTTTTTTGAAGTTTCTTGTGTTTACTTATGAAAAGGGTTTAGGAAAGTCTTTGAATTGTTGATCTGTCTGTTTTGTGTCTTTAGTGATTCCTTGCAATACACAGTGGCCAAAGGTATGTTTCAGTCTTGTCTTGTACTACTTTTTCTCCCTTTCGTTTTCTTTGAAAAAAGAGAAAAAAGATTTATTTCAAGTTTTTCTTGTTTGAAGCATTTAAAAAAAAAAAAAAAAACATTTTTCATTCTTAGTTTGGTAAAGTAGTTGGAGTTAGTTATTTTACTTGATAGGAAAAAGAGTTCATTTTTTAAGTTCTTTACTGATTTCTTGAAACTTAAGTAGCTCGTAGTCAAGTGAAATTTCGTTTTAGTTCTTCTTTTTAAATATCTTGAAAAAGTTGGTTACAAAGAGTTAGTTGTAAATCTTTACTTTCAACTAGAAGTAATTTTGATTTCATAGTTTCATCTTTTTCTCCTCTTTTTGTCTCTCATACACATCACTAGTTTTGCCATATCCTTTGAGTTAAACAAGCCATTAAAACGAATGATAAGACTAAAATTAATTAGACTTTTATGTTTGTAGGGTCAACCAACTAGTTTGGGGTTAGAGCCTTAAATTAGGTTGAAGAGGAAACTCTTCAAGGATTTTAAACAAACATTAGAGTCATATCTAGGGAGTGTTAAAGTCCAAATATGTGAAAGTTATCTGGGGCCCCTCTCTAACACAAGGGCTAAACATGAGGTCGCATGAGGAAAGGCAGTGAAGATAACCCTTCCAAAGTCAGACTAAACGTAGTGGGGAACGCATATTGAGTATTTGTCGTGGGATACTATCGCTCACATTTTCCTACAAAGCTTCATGGACATTGAATCCATTCGATATCCTCATTTTTCTTCCGGACCACTTGATTTCGATACCCTCGGTAGGTTTCAGAATTGTTATCCTACTCATTGCGGTCCACCCAACTGTCGACTGTACCTTCCTGGTGGCTGTTTGCGAGTTGGAAACTTACTTTCCTTTATTCTAGGGACTTACACAGGTGATTGTATGATCCAGGTGGATATCGGTGGCCACCCACCTTTTCTGACTGGCTCAAAATAGTTTTTTGGCAATTTACTATTTTTAGCAGTTTTTAACTTCCGGGGCCATTTTGAGGGCCCAAATGAAGGTTTTTAGATATATAGGTCCTCAATGATAGTTGAAGGAATGATTGATCCCCCAAAATTAATCTCCTCCAAAATACCTTTCCAACGAGCTATCACACACCTAAAACGGAGATCGTATGCAAACGTTACGACCCTGGGAAGTTGATGTACTCACTTACCCAAATGGGGCCCACATGACTTTTGGCGCTTCATCTCCTAGGGTTAGGTTTTTGGATGTATAGGGTTTTTGTCATTCCTGTTTATTGTAAAAAGGCCTTCAGAGCCTCATTGTAACCATCTTCTTGTGAATGCGAGTAGCCGTCACATCTCTTCTTAGAGATAAGTTGCCACCATTCTAGCGAGTCTTTCACTCTGTATTTTTACAATCTCTGTACATTTATTTCATTAATAGAAATCATGTATTACTATATGTATGTGTTTATGGTTGCATATTTGATACATTTATGTTATCTTATTGAATATTTGTGATATCTCTGTGCATTTCTTTATTATATCTCTGCTTGTATTTCGTGCCGAAAATAATCCGGATGAGTGGTATCAGAGCAGGCTACTCTTGATCATTTTTTCAGTGCATGTCCTTGACGAGGTTTGAGTATAGCAAGTTGGGTCTCAAGCTTGTCTCACTTGAATACAATCTCTCTCCCACACCCAAGAAACCCTCAATGGTGGAAGAAAAGAAAAACGATGGAGCAAACGATCCTATCAATCTATTGCTTGAGCAAGCTCTCACGTGACAGAGGGACGAAATGATGGAGAATTTTTCCCAAATCCTTCAACGCCTGTCGATAACAGTGGGCACATATTCATCAAGAGGCCACTTTGGAGGCACCTCTCCTTTCAAGGTACAAGTTAATTTTGATATTCCTATATTTGAAGGACAGATAGATGCAGAAGCCCTAGAAAAATGGT
>JZKD02S1984288.1:330255-359346 GCA_000966675.3 Picea glauca
AAAAGGAGGTTGCCCCCTCGAAGAGGATTATTATCTGAAATTATCTCAGTTTCAAGGCGTTGAGTACTTTTCCTGAGGTTTTTCCATGCTATATTGATGTTTGGTTCTTAACAGGATAACTGTGTAGATACAAAAACGGGTGCCCCGGTGCAAGATGTCTTGGCTGGTGAGGGTGCAAGTTGCTTGGAAAACAAGTGGAGGGTTAAGGCCCCATAGGTGGGTTTCTGTATTAGGGAAATGAATGGAGGACAATCTGCAGATGGGAAAACTGATGGTGGATGAAATGGAGGGTAAATGATACTACATAGGTGTAGTCAAATGTGAACCGTAACAAGATTCTCTGGGAGTCCATTGTGGGGAAGCTAGCAAAATGAGGAGAAGGAGTATGTGGCTGATTCTCAGGAATGCAGAGACTATCGGGACTCCCAGCCCTAGGGAATGAAAATTGCATGAGTGTTGAAGTTCCAAAGGGGACTATAATTGGGACAACTCATGGAGGAGAGAATTCTACCGTTTGATAGTATTGAAATGCAACGGAGGTGTGAGTACTACAGATCTAGATGTATGGACCCGAGAGGCAAAAATTGGAGGGTGTCACTAGGATATGAAATTGATATTTAGAGGGAATGATTACATGACAGTGTCTATGATATACCTGAAGGGGTAGCATGGATGCATGATGATCAAGTACCTGCACACATGAAAACTGAATACCCGACGTGAAAAATATCTGAAGATAGAGAACATATAACGTTTATTCAATAATTTTGAACATGAGCATGTGCACCTGAGCGTGATGTGAGAAACATGCTCCTCAAGGGCCGACAATGGATGGTGGCCCAAGAAATATGACTATGTAGGTGGTGGGATCTTGGTCCTGTGGTTGAAGACAGATCGAAAAAAGGACGCTTGGATCTCTCGGAAATGATCCTGGAAGTTTGGCAATGGGACTATATATAGCTGTAGGGCTCACAAAGCCACCTCATTTGTACCTGTTGTCTTAGTGAGTGGATGAGCGATTTTAGAGGAGATTTGGAGATTCCAAGAGATTGAGCCAACCAATTCAGGATCAACGAGTTTCAGGTGAGTGGTTGTATCCTCCTGCACAGTAGTTAGGGTTTCCTTTTTGGGTAGGGATTGTACGGACGACCGTACAAGGGGGTTTTGTGAGGGTGCCCCCCCCAGTGCGCGGGCGATTGAGTGTTTCGCATGCACAAGTGCACAGCTGTAATTTGGTGAGTTGCACATGGGGGCACCGAAATGGGGAAAACAAGCGCGCATGGAATGTGCGCCTATGAAAAGCACAACATCGCATCCATGCACGACTATGGCCCTTACAGTTTCACATGTGTGCGTAACTATGGAGCGAAAAAATGCGCTATGATGTGCATCTATGTGTGTGACAGGGGCACATGAGTGCGCCCCTATATGGCCAATAGTCACGCATGAGTGCACAACTAGGGGATGAACATGCATGCGTATGTGCTCGCTTGTGGGGAAAAAATACGCACCTTTGAGGCAAAGCTGAAGGGTGTAAAAACTAAACTTTTTTGGTGATTTTGGAGTTTTTATGAGTTTTGATGGCTGATCAAATATTTTATATGTGGATGCAGGCAACCAGTTGATGATGTCGATCCACTAGAGGGAGAGGGACTGGGCATGCCTGAGAGAGGCAGTGAGAGATGAGGAGCTGGTTGTTCATGGTGCTTTGGCAGCTTGTGGGCTACTAAATTTTTTTGAGTGCTCACTAGTGAGGGCACAGGAGTACCTTCTGCAGTTCCTGATTACTATGTGGAGCCTGGACCTATAGTGCTTCATTGTGTGTGGTGAGAATCTTGCATTCACTATGATGGAGGACATTTATTTTTTGACTGGGCTCCCTTTTTGGGGAACCCTGCTACCGGATGAGCTCATGTTACCTGGGAATGGACAGTTGGTTGTCTTAGCTCAGACCCATTATATGGGGGAGAAATTTATGTCTAGCTCTGTGGTGAGCATTGGGGCGATGGACGCTCTTATTCACCGTTGCATGGCAGTGATGATTGTGAGATTTTATGGGTCTCTCATGACTCAGCGGATTAGTGGGGCTCAACTGAGGATCATGCAGAGGGCACTGGGGGGTGAGCATTTTTCCTGGGGCTTGATTCTACATGCCAATATGGTGGGGCAGCTTAACAGGTGTCGAGCTACTGACTCAGGGGAGTTTGCCTTTGGGTCCATCTTGGTTGAATGGTTTTTGGAGAGGGTGCCCATGTTGCACCCTAGACTGTTATTGGACACACCTGGTGTGCGAGAGTCATGATTGAGGCGGTGGACGATGATTTTGGTTCATCATGGTGGTGGGGAGGGTGGCCATTATTTTATGGCTGAGGCAGCACGAGTGTGGCGTCAGATGTCACAGATCATCCTCCAGTTCCCTTATAGTGGGGTGGACTTTTTGGAGGACCCTGATATGGTGCTACCCCCTGGGGAAGTATTCGACCGTAGAGGTATGTTGATTTATTTTCTTTGATGGTTTGATATTTATATAGTATAACATATATTTTATGTATGAATGGATGTTGATGCTATCGTGTGTTTGTTGTCTGTGTAGATGTGGGACCTCGTGGGTGAGAGGTTGAACTGATCAGGGCATTGATTCATCAGGGGCCAGTGAGACCACTGTGGGGAGAGCCGAGGGTAGGGGAGAGACAGCGACGAGATGATGCTGGTGTAAGGCTGGATGATGAGGAGAGAGAGGGAAGGAGACGCCATTATGATGACCCTGGGGTAGGGCCATCACATGCTGCTCCGATGGGGGCTGATAGAGAGTTTGAGGAATTCTGCCACCGATTGGAGGTGGTATTATAGGGAGTGACTGAGGGCATGTAGAGATGGATCGAGGATGAGTGATTCCTAGAGCAGTGTGTGGGCATTCCGACAGAGTCACAGACTTTGAACCACAGAGCAGCTGTAGTAGGGGCGTCGATAACTGGGTGATTGTCCCCAGGGCCTGAGGGATCCCTAGGTGGTGGGGTACCTCCTCTAGAGAGAGGACCAGGTGGTGGAGCTCTAGAGGCACCACGAGTGCCTCTGTATATGTATTTTTATATTTATATAGGCTTGCGAGTCCATTTTGTATATGGTGCTGTGACATCAATTTTGTATTTATAGGGGTGAGGTGGTTCACCTATCTATGGATGTTGTACTTAGTGTACTATGTTTTGTAAACATTGATGGCACATTGAATGATATACATATACATACATATATATATATATGGATATACATTTTTGGATCCTTGTGATTTTCACATGTGTTGATGTTTTTTAATGTTTTTTATGATGTCTAATCTACATTCTGTGACAAGCATTGTGATGATTTATGTATGCGTACTAGTATCTTGATGTGATAAATGCCAATCTAACACTAGGTTAGCCATATTATCTTCTATTTGATTAAATTGTCTTGGCATATGTGTAAATGTGATGGAATCAAAATGTCGAGATAAAATTCTAACTTGCAGGTATTTGCAGAAGAGGCAAGGATCACGGACACGGTACACATTGTTGAGCTGGAGGACAACGAGTTGGGAATCTAATAAGATGCTAAGGTGACAAATATGGTGATGACTGGCCTTGGTAAGGAGGTCAATGATGTTAGTGTACTCTTCTTGGTTATTGGTTGTTGAACCCAAACATATGCCGTTGGAGTGGAGCAACTCATGTGAGGGGGAATAGAGGGCCCAAGCGGCCGACGTGAGATTCTGTGTCCAACGGCTAGCTACATTGGCATTACCGATGTGGTAGGCTGATGGAGGAGGTATCTATCAATAACAAAAATGATGGATTAGATGCAAGGCATGGAGGAAAAAAGAAGATTAAAAACTCTACGAAAAAGTGTACGAAAAGAAAAATCCTAGTGTAGAATGGCTACGCTCAGGCATAAAATTTCTTTAAGTACAAACCATTGATGGGTTCTTTGAGAGGATGTGATGCATGAGAATCTCAAGCGAGCCAGCGTGGAAGAAAAAGACAACTGGACAACCACCCAACGCAAATTTTGAAATTGTCTTGAAGTAAATGCGCCAACCTTAAATGAAGCCATTAAGAAGGAGCGCACTTGTAAAATGTAATCGGACCTTGAGCAATCCTCTCTTGTCCTTTAGTAGGTAGAAGGAATTTATGGCAGTTAATGTAAGTAGATAGAATTGAATGTTAGATTAGACATTTTTAGAGCGCAAGAGGGAAAACAGGATATAGACACCCTCATTGTGTATTGTAACATTAGTAGGAAGAGTATTAGAAGAAGAGCATAGAAGAGAAGCAGAGAGTTGTGTAGCAGACTCCATGTACAGAAGTTCTGAATTAATACAAGATAGTTGTGATTCAGACTCATGGTGTCCATATATTCTCTATGTATGCCTCTTTGAATGTTATGCTCGTGAATGTTTTACTCTTTTTGTCATGCAATTGCTTTTATGCTATGTATGAATGATTTCTTGTCGAATGTTTGAAATCTGAGAGGAAAGGGTAATGGAATGAGTTTCAATTGTTTCTCTATCTGAGCAAGAGTTCCTACAAGGAGTGTAGTTGAATTGTCTGCAAGGAGTGTGTCAACAAGGTGTTCAGAGGTTTGTCTCTGGAAGCTCAAGATAGTTAGCTTTTGTTATCATTTCCATAGAAGTGCAGTTAGGCACAGGAGTCGTGCAAGGAGTGCACAGGCTGAGTGAAGTCTCAGGGCCATGGACCTGAGTGAAGTATTGAGGGACTGCTGCTGCAGGTGTGCACAGGGTCGAAGGATTTCAACACTTGGAAGTTTTTGAAAGTCCGCCACAAGGAGTGTGTGCAAGATTTTTATGAAAGACTCAAAGTTAGGGAGAGCTCAGAAGGAATTAGACCTTCGAAGGAGTTGAAAGAAAGTAAGAGGACAAGTACCTTGAAAGTTTGTAGGAAAGCGTAGCAACGTCGGACCGCAGGAGGTTCTTAGAGGAAAAGAGTGGATGGTCAGAATTCTCTGTTGAGAATCTATGAAGTTCTGTGAGCCGTTAGATATCGCAGAGGAGCAGGGAATTTACAATGCGTGCTACGAAGGGTTCTAAGCTCAGGAGGAGTAGGACCGTAGATCCAACCCACAAGGGTCGTTGGATTTACACGTGGATTCTATATCGGGTTTTTGCAGGTGAAAGTCCCGTGAACTTTGCAACGGGAATCGCGATATCACAAAACGCGAAGTCCCGAAAGATAAAGGGTTGTGGGGGGCACAGAGGAGTCAGCGAGGCAGACAGGTGGCATGCTATTTCAGGGTTTCAGAGAGTGAAGTTTCGAAAGCACTACAATTGGATTCGTGATATTGCGAAGTCTGAGGTCCCGATGGATTAAAGGGGCATCGAAAAGTCAACCTTGTGAGCACGTCAAAAATTTCGGAACATCGAGTTTCGGGAATCGTGGGGACAAGTTTCTTGACACCGCGACCGCTGAAATTGCGATAAGGATAAGTTCGAAAGAGAAAGGAAAGGGTCAGTGTTGACTGTTCTCGGGTTTCGGGGACATGAGAGACAGGCACTCGACCGTTGGATTCGCGAGAAGCGAAAGTCCAATCCCCTGAAGTATAAAGGGGATTTCTCAAAGTTAAGTGTGGGTGCAGATTTCCCGAAAGGGGAAATAGAAGAGCCATTGCTGAAAGCTCTTTGGGCCAAGGAAAGAAGAATGATCTTGTTGACATGAACCTTCCGACCTGCGAGTTGTGGAGGGGCTGTGTCACCGTCAAGTTTGGTATCAAAGAACATAAAGGTTCTTTGCTTTCTGTATCAAGGAAGGAGGAAAATTCACCATGCCGCCAAGGAGAAGGGACAGGAAAACACCTGATCCACCAGAGAAGAGGGAAATGCTGAGAAGAAGAGGTAGGCAGATGACTGATCTAGCCATGGAGAAATAAATGCGTGATTTACATGCTAGACTCGAGGACATGGAGACAACACAAAGACGCACAGCTAGTGCTGGGGATCTTAGTGATTCCGAGAGTGAAATTGAGGCTGAACATGAAGAAGAAGTTGCAGCCGAAGATGCAGCAAATGAACATTTGATCAGAGCTATTGCAAGAATGGGTGCAAGAGAGAAGATGGACATTCCAGTTTATGAGGGAAACTTGGATGCAGAGGAGCTTCTAGACTGGATTAGAGCTCTAGACACATACTTTGACTATGAAAATGTCGAAGAGGAAAAGAAAGTCAAGCATGCTGTCACAAGATTGAAGGGACATGTAGCATTGTGGTGGGATGAACTACAATATGATAGACACTACAAAGGCAGGCAGAAGATCAAAATCTGGGACATAATGATGGCAAAGATGAAGGTAAAATTCATCCCTAGGGATTACCAGATTACTCTGTTCAGGAGGATGCAAAACTTGAGACAGAAGTTGATGACAGTGAAAGAATACACTAAAGAATTCTACAAGCTGAACATCAGGGCAGGTCACTAGGAAAGTGATGATGAAAAGGTTTCCAGATACATGAATGGCCTGAGATATGAAATTCAGGATGAGATGAGAATGGTAACCATCAGAACGGTGGAAGATGCTTATCAGATGGCTCTGAAAGCGGAAGAGAAGTTGAGCCGAAAGCAGGGTTAGAGAGGCCGAGGCAGAAGTCAGCCCAGAGGCAAATCAGTTGCCCAAGATAAATATCCGAACCCCAAGGAGGACTGGAAGAAACCTTAGACTCGAACTGAGAGAGGTGGAACCTCACAGCGAGGGAAATATGCTGAACAAAGAGGACAACATACTGAGCAGAAAGGAGATTATGCTGATAATAATATTTTTCCTCGTACTAGAGGAAGAGGAGGAGGAAGAAGTGGAGTAATAACATGCTTCACATGTGGAAAGAATGGGTACAAGTCTTATGAGTGTCCAAACAAAAATAAGGATGGTGGAGAAACTCACATCGCCGAGGCACAGAGGCGAGATGTTGAGGTAGAAGACACTAAAGGTGGAAGGTCGCTGACGATGCAAAAAGTTATTTTGACACCAGAGAAGGAGGTGGAGAGTTCAGTCCAAAGAACCAAACTTTTATAGACTACTTGCAAGACCAAGGACAGGGTATGCAAGGTTATTGTGGATAGTGGTAGCACAGATAATCTCGTTTCTATGGAGATGGTAGAAAAGCTAGAGATGGAGACGATTGATCATCCAAGCCCATACAGAGTTTCGTGGCTACAAAAAGGACATCAGGTAACTGTCACTAAATAGTGTTTAGTTGAATTTAAGATAGGAGGATATAATGATAAGATAYTMTGTGATGTYATTCCYATGGATGTTTGTCATCTATTGCTGGGTAGACCATGGCAATATGACAGGAATGTGATTCATGATGGGAGAATGAACACATACACCCTAGAGAAGAATGGGAGGACTCACATGTTACTTCCAATTAAGGATAAGCAAGTGAAACCGGAAGTAAGCAACACTGTACTTCTCATGAGTGGGAAGGAACTTCTTACAGAGGTCAAGAAGAAGGAGGATCCACAATTCATTGTGGTCAGGAAACCGAAGATTGTTTTGACCAACACAAGGGTGGATGATTTACCAGAAGAAGTTCAGGAACTGTTGGAAGAGTTTGCTAACATAGTAGTGGACGAACTACCTCATTCGTTACCACCGATTATAAGTGTGAGTCATCACATTGATCTCATACCAGGAGCTAGTTTACCAAACAAAGCTGTGTACAGATTGACGCCGCAAGAAAATGAAGTGGTCAAAAGACAAGTCCAGGATTTGTTGGACAAAGGTTTGGTCAGAGAAAGCTTGAGTCCATGTGTTGTTCCAACAGTACTCATTCCGAAGAAAGATGGAGGCTAGAGGATGTGTACTGACTCGAGAGAGATCAACAAGATAACCATCAGGTACAAATTTCCATTGCCAAGGATGGATGATCTGATGGATTGCTTGAGTGGAGAAAAGTATTTTTCAAAGATTGATCTGAAAATCAGTTATCATTAAATCCGCATGAGAGAAGGTGATGAGTGGAAGACATCTTTCAAAACCAACGAAGGGTTGTATGAATGGCTTGTTATGCCATTTGTCTTAAAAAATGTGTCGAGTACCTTCATGAGGTTGATGAACGAAGTCCTGAGGGAGTTCATCGGAAAATTTGTCATTGTGTATTTGGATGACATACTGGTTTTCAGTAAAACAGTGGCAGAGCATCTGAAGCATTTGGCTACAGTGATGTAGAGGTTACAGCAGGAGAAGATGTTGATAAACATGAAGAAATCCTCATTCATGAAGACAAAGCTCATCGACTTGGGGTTTGTTATTTCAGCAAATGAGTTGAGAATGGATCCGGATAAGGTGGAGGTAATCAAGAATTGGCCATCACCGAAGAATACCTTCGAGGTGAGAATTTTTCACGGATTGGCTAGTTTCTACCGAAAATTCATCAGAAATTTTAGTGGAATTAGTGCACCAATGATGGACACAGTGAAGAAAATACACAAGTATTTTCACTGGACTGAAGAAGCTGAGAAGAGTTTTAATCTATTGAAGTGGAAAATCATGGAACAACCAATTTTGGTGTTGCCGGATTTCCGAAAGACATTTCAATTGAAATGCGATGCAAGTGGATTTGCAATAGGAGCAGTCTTGAGTCAAGAAGACAGGCCAATAACATACTTCAATGAGAAGCTGAATGAAGTGAAAGTGAAATACTCCACTTATGATAAGGAGTTTTATGCTATTATACAGGCATTGAAAAAATGGAGGCATTACTTGATCCCGAAGGAGTTTGTCTTATACAGTGACAATCATGCATTGAAGTTTGTGATTCAATAGGAAAAGTTGAATCAGAGACATGTAAAATGGGTTGAGTATATGCAGAATTTTACTTTTGTGATTAAACATATTTCTGGTACTGCTAACAAAGTTGTTGATGCTTTGAGCAGGAAGTGTTTGCTATTGCAGGAGTTCAGAGTCAAAACATTAGGTTTTGATGATCTCAGGGGCATGTACGCAGATGATCAAGATTTTAAAGAGGTGTATGAAGAAACTGAGAACCCAATTCTCAGGGATAGAAGCCAATGGACAGAATACATGATCCAGGAAGGATTACTATTTAGGGGTAATCAACCATGTATTCCGAAATGATCCATGAGGGAGAATCTGCTGAAGGAGAAACACAGTGGAGGATTGGCAGAGCACTTTGGTCACGACAAGACGTTTGCAAAATTGAATGAGTCATATTTTTGGCCGGGAATGCGAGAAGACGTCAAGAGATTCGTGGACAGATGCAGAATTTTCCAGCATTTGAAGGGAAGGAAACAAAATGCAGGGTTTTATCAATCGTTTCCCATACCTGAGAGGCTGTGGGATGCAATTAACATGGATTTCATATTGGGGTTGCCAAGAAAACAAAGAGGATTTGATTCAATCATTGTGGTGGTGGATAGATTTTCCAAGATGGCACACTTCATTCCATGTCAGAAGACCAGTGACACAACTCACATTGCGAATCTGTTTTTCAAAGAAGTCATTCGACTTCATGGCTTACCAAGGAGTATAGTTTCGGATTGAGACACTAAGCTCATAGGACACTTTTGGAGGACCTTATGGAAGAAGCTGGGAACTAAATTGTCATTTAGTTCGGCTTATCATCCTCAGATGGATGGATAGACAGAAGTAGTGAACAAAAGTCTGTGAGACTTGCTGAGAAGCTTGGTGACAGAACACCACAGCCAGTGGGACAACATATTACCACAGGAAGAATTTGCTTATAACGACTTGATTAATAGGAGCATAGGGAAGAGTCCATTTCAGGTTGTCTATGGCATGCAGCCAAGAGGAATTTTTGAATTGAGGGATTCAGAACAAATTGCAACTAGGAGTGTTAGTGTAGAATATTTCGCAAAGGAAATGAAGGAACTTCATAGCCAGGTGAAGGAGCGATTGTAGAATTCAAGCCAGGAATACAAGCGTAGAGCAGATCAACACAAGAGACAACTTCAATTTGAGGTTGGTGATTTGATTCTGGCACATTTGAGAAAGGAAAGGTTCCCAAGAGGAACATATAACAAACTGAAGATGAAGAAAATCGGACCATGTAGGGTCTTGAAGAAATTTGGGGTGAATGCTTATGAGATTGAATTACCCGATGGGATAAAATTTCTCCGATATTCAATATCTTAGATTTGTACCCATATAAATCTGAGGAAGCAGGGATAGGAAATGAACAACTAGTGATCTAGTGGACAAAGCATATGCCAGTTGCAGATAAGTCGCAGATGGAGCGTATATTGGACAAAAGAGTGAGCAAGAAGACCAGGCAGAAGCAATACTTTGAATATTTGGTCAAGTGGAAGGGCCATCCAGTTGAAGATGCCAGCTGGGAGAATGAAGAAGAGATCTAGAAGCATGGATAGACCGTGCGTGAGCTCATGGATAGGAGCCCATGAAAATTTTCAAGCGAGGGAGTATGATGCAGGAGCATCTCAAGCTAGCCAACGTAGAAGCAAAAGATAGCTGGACAACCACCCAACGCAAATTTTGAAATTGTCTTGAAGTAAATGTGCCAACCTTAAATGAAGCCATTAAGAAGGAGCGCACTTGTAAAATGTAATCAGAACTTGAGTGATCCTCTCTTGTCCTTTAGTAGTAGAAGACATTTATGGCAGTTAATGTAAGTAGATAGAATTGAATGTTAGATTAGACAGTTTTAGAGCGCAAGAGGGAAAATAGGATATAGACACCCTCATTGTGTATTGTAACATTAGTAGGAAGAGGATTATAAGAAGAGCATAGAAGAGAAGCAGAGAGATGTGTAGCAGACTCCATGTACATAAGTTCTGAATTAATACAAGAAAGCTATGATTCAGACTCATGGTGTCCATATATTCTATGTGTATGCATCTTTGAATGTTATGCTCGTGAATGTTTTACTCTTTCTGTCATGCAATTTATTTTATGCTATGTATGAATGATTTCTTGTCGAATTTTTGAAATCTGAGAGGAAAGGGTAATGGAATGAGTTTCAATTATTTCTCTATCTGAGAAAGATTTCCTGTAAGGAGTGCAGTTGAATTGTATGCAAGGAGTGCGTTGACAAGGTGTTCAGAGGTTTGTCTTTGAAAGCTCAAGATATTTATCTTTTGTTCTCATTTCCACAAAAGTGCAGTCAAGCACAGGATCCATGCAAGGAGTGCCCAGGCTGAGTGAAGTCTCAGGTCCGTGGACCTGAGTGAAGTATTGAGGGACTACTGTTGCAGGTGTGCGCAGGGTCGAAGGATTTCAACACTTGGAAGTGTTTGAAAGTTTGCCACAAGGACTGCGTGTAAGATTTTTCTGAAGACTCAAAGTCAGGGAGAGCTCAGAAGGAATTAGACCTTCGAAGGAGTCGAAGGAAGGTAAGAGGCCAAGTACCTTGAAAGTTTGTAGGAAAGCGTAGCAATGTCGGACCGCAGGAGGTTCTCAGAGGAAAAGCGTAGATGGTCAGAATTCTCTGTTGAGAATCCGTGAAGTCTCGTGAACCATTAGATCTCGTAGAGGAGTAGGGAATTTACAATGCATGCTATGAAGGGTTCTAAGCTCAGGAGGAGTAGGACCATATATCCAACCCACAAGGGCCGTTGGATTTTCACGTGGATTCTATATCGGGTTTTCGCAGATGAAAGTCCCGTAAACTTTGCAAAGGGAATCGCGATATCACGAAACGTGAAGTCCTGAAAGCTAAAGGGTTATGGGGGCCACAGAGGAGTCATCAAGGTGGACAGGTGGCACGCTATTTTGGGGTTTCAGAGAGTGAAGTTTCGAAAACAGTGCAATTGGATTCGCGATATTGCGAAGCCCGAGGTCCCGATGGAGTAAAGGGGCATCAAAAAGTCAACCTTGTGAGTGCGTCGGAAATTTCGGAACATTGGGTTTCGGGAATCATGGGGACAAGTTTCTTGACACCACGACCGCCAAAATCGCTATAAGGAAAAGTTTGAAAGAGAAAGGAAATGGTCAGCGTTGACTGTTCTCGGGTTTCAGGGACTTGAGAGACAGGCGCTCGACCGTCGGATTTGTGAGAAGCGAAAGTCCGATCCCCTGAAGTATAAAGGGGATTTCTCAAAGTTAAGTGTGGGTGCAGATTTTCTGAAAGGGGAAATAGAAGAGCCATTGCTGAAAGCTCTTCAGGCCAAGGAAAGAAGAACAATCCTGTTGATGTGAACCTTCCGACCTGCGGGTTGTGGAGGGGCTGCATCGCCGTCAGGATGGCCTTTGGGGGAGACCAGGATGTAGGCACCTTTTGTGAGGCAATGTTGAATGATGTAAGGTCCATTACATAATGATTTGAATTTTCCATGGCCGAGGGTATCGTGAGTGACATTGTAAGAAAGGACGAGGTCACCTTCGTTAAATGAGCGAAGGTTGACATGGAGATCAAAGGTGGTCTTTGATCATTTTTTGGCTGCCTCATTGTTCTGTAATGAAGACCGATGGTATTCATCCAATGACTCTAAGTTCAACAAGCGCTACTCCATTGAAGCAGTGTTGGATAATAGCTCAATAGTGGTGTGTAAGGTGGGAATTTTGAAATTGATGGGTAGAGTGGCTTTGACCCCATGGACTAGATGAAATGGTGTGAAACCAATGGCAATTTTAACTGCTGTGCGATAAACCCATAGTGCGGAAAAAAGGATATGATGCCAATTGGTCTTATGTTTGTTAACCGTGCGTTGCAACATGGTTTTGAGGACCTTGTTGAACGCTTCTACCTGTCCATTGGACTAAGGGTAGTATGGGGAGGTGAACTCGTGGGAGAAGCCTAACCTAGAGGAGAGTTCAACGAAGATATCATTCTCAAAGTGTTTCCCGTGATCGAAGACTAGTTATAGTGGGACTGCAAAGTGGGAGATGACGTGGTTAAAGAAAAAATGCGTTGCAGTGTCAACGATGTTGTTGAAGGTAGGCATGGCTTCATCCCACTTGGTGAAGTAATTGACTGCCACAACAATGTATTTGTGTCCATTTCTTGATGGAGCATTGCAAGTCATGAAGTCTATGCCCCATTTGCAAAAGGGGACGACAGCAATGAATGGGTGTAAAAGAGCAGGGGGTGCTCATGCTTTGTTGGAATATAGCTGACATTTGTCACATCGTTTCATAGCATGGATGAAATCATGAAATAATGTGGGCCAAAAGTAGTCTGCTTGAATGATTTTCTAGGTGGTGGACATCCCTGAGAGGTGGCCACTGCAGGCGCCGCTGTGGAAATCATTCAAGACTCTATCGGCCTCGTCGATGGTCAAACACTGACAGAGTATGGTGTTGACTCCTCATCGATATAAGATGTCACCGATGAGGAGGTAGAAGGGGGCCTGATGGAGAATACGTCGATGATCGCCTTAGGAGAGGTGGTTTCCGAACTTTTGTGTTCGGAGGTAGATGAGGATATCGACGTACCAAGGATCATCCAAGGGGATGTAAAAGAGATGTTCGCAGGGGAAATCAGTATTGACGGGAGAACTGGTAGTATCGGAGGGAAATGCCACAATGAGTTCGACAAGGATGAGGGATTTCTTTCTCTTGGGTGTTGAAAATTTGAGGTCGTACTCCTGAAGGATAACGATCCATCGGGCAAATTTTCCATTAATTTGTCAACGACTGCGAAAGTATTGCATGGGGTTGGAATCTACTATGAATTTGGTAGTTCGAAGCATAATATAATGGCACAATTTTTGGACAGTGAGGATAAATTCAAGGTTGAGTTTCTCTTCATGATTGTATTTCAAGGGTGGCCCTGAACGATTTTTACTAATGTAGTAAATTACATGCTCACGATCATCATCTCCTAATTGGACAAGAACTCCTGCTACTGAGACGACTGAGGCTGACAAGTAGAGGATATAGTTGCGGTTATAGTCAGGTGGACTAATCAAAGGGGCATTGGAGAGTGCCTCTTTAATATCATCAAAAGAGGATTGGGCATGTTCATCCCATTGGAATGGGATATCGTGACGTAACAGTTGAAGGAAACCATGTGCACGAGTGGCGTAATCGGGGAAAAAGTGGCGTAAAAAGTTATCTTTTCCTTGTAGGCTATGCAATTGGCATAAATTCCGTGGTGGGGGGATTTTTGTGATGGATTGGACATTGAGGGGGTCCGTTGTGATGTCGTTCTGGTAAACGATGAACCCAAGGAAGCGTCTAGCGATGATGCAGAATATGCACTTGAGGGGGTTCAAGCAGATATTGTATTCACGACACCTTTGGAAGATGATTTGTAAATCATCGAGATGTTGAGTGTGTTTCTTGGATCAAGCGGTGAGGTCATCCAAGTAGGCAAGGATGATATGAGCCAAATGATGAAAAATGTATGTCATGGCCCGTTGGAAGGTTGCGCCAATGTTCTTGAGGCCAAAAGGCATGACTCAATATGAAAAAGTGCCCTAGGAGGTGGTGAATTTGGTTTTATATTGGTCGCCTGGGTGGATCTAAATTTGGTTGTAGCCAGAAAAATCTTCCATGAAGGACAAAGCCTCGTGACTGGCGCAATCATCGATAATTTGGTCAATAAAGGGCGTTGGAAAGTTGTCTTTGGGATAGGTGTGATTGAGATCACAAAAGTCTGTACTGACGTGGATAGTACCCTATTTTTTGTTAACGGGGATGGCGTCCCTGGCCACCCATGGCCAAGCCATGCTACACCATAGAAATCTTACCATTCTCTGACTACGAAACATGTTGTAACATACCTGGTATTCAACTAAGCTATGCCACGTAACAATTACAAATACATACATATACACACAGGCATATATACATATCGAACTACATGCAATTAAAACATATACATATAACACTCTTGCGGAAGCTTTACATATAAAACGTAAACAAACAATTAAATTCTATAAATATACGATTTCATACTAAAATAACCGTAAACACTGACATGTAGCATATATAGGGAAATACCCTTAAACATACAGACAATTATAATCACATATATGATAAACCCATAAAATAAGCACGTAAATAACAATGTAGCATGTAAATTTATCACACAATTGGTACTTATCTTGGTAAGAATGTCACCAACTGCGTGTAGACCATCCATGAACCTCCCAGCCTTAGAGTACACTATTCATCACTCTCAACAGTGAGTCACCCTCGAGATGGGACTAAACTCCACCTGGGTAAAGGGGTTCCTGACCAGGCTAAAGGCTCATAGACAATAAGAAAGACTCTGTCTCAGGTGCTCACTCAACTAAGAGCCTACAACCTCTCATTCCCCACATTCCTGTCCCACCCAAGGAAGTGTGCCCCTTCTCTACTCAACAGTCCTTCGACTGCCCCACTTCCCTTCCAGGGCTTCAACAACAGGCTGGATAGGAAGTCTTAGAGAACTGTAGCTATAGTTTAGCACCTTCAGAAAATCAATCCCTAGTAATTCTCTCACTTAGAGAATTCTCACGGGCCTAACAACCCACCTCTTCAATATCCCATGAGCCTGACAACCCACTTCTTCAATCCCGCTCCCAAGCTAACCAGGTACATGAACAGGAAATGGCTATGGAAACAGGTTCAGGTACAATGATAGGAATGCATGAAGGATAACTGACTGCGTGAGTGAAAAATGGTCATGGAGTCATGGATGAATGATCGAAGGTATCATGGGAGAGATGATGGTCAGAATGATGGCAAATTGTGAAAATCAACAAAGTCCCAACAATATGTATGCATGCCCCCAAATTGACACTTGTCATGTTGGAAGCTACTTTAGTCCACTTGTCCCCAACTTTAGAACTTAGGATAAAATAATTATCCATACTTTATGATTTAAGAAATATTAATATAATATTCCTTTTTGGCTTAAGCTCCCTAGCTTATCCCTTTTCCTTAACTTTTGTCCCTCCCTTTCCCTAACTGGTTGAGACTAGTCCCCCATCTCTTTTTTCATTGTCGGTTTGCATGCAACGATGTATTTTATATTAATCATGAGACATATACAAAATAGGCGCACTGACCTTTAACATCTAGGTGCTCTGGCCTAATTCCAAAACACAAGCATCCCATCTTATAATAACTACCTCACCAGCCTATAACACATATCATATACACAAAGGATCACTAACTTCTATATTGCGCACACTTTAGTTACTTCGCACACTTTAGTTACTGCGCGTGGTATCCATGAATGTGCATACTACATCATTTTACTGTGCAGTAACTGCACGCACTATGCCATGAAAGGTGCATTACAAAATGATGTCAAAACATCTCACCATCTTAAGAACACTTGCATTACATTTACAATTGGGTTCGACCAAGGGATATTACAATCCCCTCCCCTTATTTATGCACTGTCCTCAGTGCATCATGTACCCATATACAACAAAATTTTCAAAAATCCTAAAAAATATGCGGGTATTCTACCTGCATTGCATCCTCATGCTCCCAAGTAGCGTCCTCAAGACCGTACCAGGTCCATTGGACCTTTACAAGCCCTATGGATCGATTCCGGAAATGTTTGATTTTCCGGTCCATAATGCCCACCGGATGCACTTGGAAAGCGCCTTCTTGCTCCACCTGAATCACATTCCAATCAATAACATAATTAGCATCAGGTATATATTTATTTAGCAATGATACATGGAATACATTATGAACATACATAGATGCAGGCAATGCAATCATATAAGAAACAAGACCAATCCTCTCTATGATTTCAAATGATCCACAAAATATGGCTGCCAACTTGGCACAACTTCCCAGCTTCAGGGAACTCCTGTTAGCTTTCACTTTCAGGAAAACATGATCACCCACTTTGAACTCTCTGTGGGTTTTGTTCTTATCGGCATAAATGTTCTGCCTGTCTTGGGAAGCTTTCAAATTATGCTTAATTTTTATCATTTGGTCCTCCTTCTCCTTGAGCAAATCTTGTCCAATTACCATCCTATCAGCTGGATTATCCCAACTTACTAGAGTATTGAACTTTCTACTGTAAATTGCTTCAAATGGGCTCATCTTCAACGATGCCTAATACCCATTGTTGTAAGCGAATTCTACCAAGTGTAGGTAGTTTTCCCATTTCGATGGTTTTTCCATCACATACATTCTCAATATGTCTTCTATCACTCTGTTCACCCTCTCTGTCTGTCCATCAGACTCAGGATGATAAGCTGTACTAAAATTCAGATTTGTTCTGAATCCTTTGAAAAATCCTTTCCAGAAATTCGAGGTGAATTTCGGGTCTCTATCAGACACAATTGTTTTAAGAATTTCATGCAATCATGCCACTTCCTCCATGAAAATATCAACAACATTTGTTGCCATGTGAGTAGTTTTAAGTGGAATAAAATGGGCATCTTTTGTAAGCTTTTCCACCACCACCATGATCGAATCATGCAGCTTGCCTATTCTGAGAAATCCCATAATAAAATCCATTGTCACCACTTCCCACTTCCATTCAGGAATGGGAAAAGGTTGCAGAAACCCTTCTGGGTGCCTATGCCCAACTTTAAATTTCTGGCATTCCATACATCTAGTGATGTATTCAGAAATTTCTCTCTTCATACCTGGCCAAAAGTATTGGCTCTTAACCGTTGCCATGGTTTTATGATATCGGGGGTGCCTTGCATAAGGAACGTTATGCATCTCATGAAAAATCATACATTTCAAGTCCTGGACATTTGGTACAAAAGTTCTGTTATTGTGCAGCAGTATTCCATCTATTCCCAAATTAGAAATATCCATCTTCTATGGCATCTTACCTTGTTGTAGCTTTTCTACCAATTATTTGTACTGTAGGTCTTCATTTGCAGCCTCCAAAATTTTTCTTTTAATATCAGTCTGATACATGCTAATGGTTGTAGCATGTAGTTCATGCACCCTCTTGCTGAGTGCATCATCCACTTTATTCTCTTTTCTCTTGATATGCTTTATATCAAAGTCACATTCACTTAGAAATTCTAACCATCTAATTTTCCTAGCATTTAGATTTGGCTTCTCAAATAAATATTTCAGACCATTGTGGTCTTTTCTTAGCTCAAACCTCTTCCCCATGAGGTAGTGTCTCCATTTCCTCAAGGCATGCACTATGGAGGCCAACTCCAAATCATGAGTGGCATATTTTATTTCATGCTCCTTCAGCTTCCTTGATTCATAAAATATAACAAACCCTTTTTGACTGAGGACTCCACCAAGTCCTTCATTACATGCATTTGTGCATACAATGAAGTCTTCATTTGGGTCTACAATCCTTAGTATTGGAGCACTTGTCAATAATTGTTTCAAATGTTGGAAACTCTTTTCACAATCCAATGTCCACTGAAACTTTACACCCTTTCTTTGCAAGGAAGTGATTGGGTGTGCTATCTTTGAGAATCCTTCAATAAATCTCCTGTAGTAGCCTACAAGGCCCATGAATGATCCAACCTCTGTCACATTCTTTGGCGCTGACCATTCTCTAATGGCTTCTATCTTCTCAGGATCCACTGCTATCCCATCTTTTGAAATGATATGCCCCAAATAATGAATTTTCTTCTGATAAAATGAGCACTTGCTTAACTTGGCATACAATTGTTGCTCCCTTAATACTTGCAACACTATCCTCAAATGATGTTCATGATCTTCTTCTAACTTAGAATATATAAGAATGTCATCCAAAAAGACAATGACAAACTTGTCTAAATATTCTCGGAAAACATCATTCATTAAGCACATGAAAACAATTGGTGCATTTGATAACCCAAATGGGACCACTATAAACTCATAATGACCATACCTTGTCCTAAAGGCGGTCTTTCTGATATCTTCCTCTTTAATCCTTACCTAATGGTATCCTGATCTGAGATCTATCTTTGAAAATATATTTGCATCCTTCAATTGATCAAAGAGATCATCAATCCTTGGCAGAGGATACTTGTTCTTAACAGTCACTTTATCCAATTGTCTGAAGTCAATGCACAATATTAATGTTCCATCTTTCTTTTTCACAAATAATACTAGGGCACCCCAAGGTGACACACTTGGATGTATATACCCTGTCTTCAAAGGTTATTCTAGCTGCATTTGCAACTCCTTCAATTCTGGTATACTGATTTTGTAAGGAGTCTTTGACATTGGAGTTGCTCTAGGCATTATATTTATAGAGAAATCGATGTCTCTCTTTGGGGGTAGTCCTGGTACCTCCTTGAATACATCTTCAAACTCTTTCAGGACTACATAATCTTTCAAATTTGGCACCTTATCTTTAGGTGTCTCTTCCATATGATATGCAAATATTTGACACCCCTCTCTGTAGCATTTCTTCAGCTGCAATGCTGAAATTTCTTTAATGGTTACTGCCCTAGGGATTCCCTACACTTTCCTTTGGTTCCCTTCCTCATCCAAGCAAGTAAATGCTTTGTTATGAAAGTCTAAGAGAGCATGATGTTGGTCCAACCAATCCATCCCAATTAGATAGTCATAGGAACCTAAAGGCAAGATGTTCAAATATGCCTTGGTGTTCAGCCCATTCATGTCCATGAGACATGACTTAACCATCTCATTAACTTTTCTTTTGGCTCCAGTAGCCAGCTGCACCAAGAAAAATTTTCCATGGTTGCTTCTTGGTAATTGAAAACTTTCCACCATATTAGGGTCTATATAACTATGACTATCTCCTGAATCAATTAAAATAGCAATGGTTTGGTTGTTAATCATACCTTCCACTTCAATCATGTGTGATTGATACTCTTCTTGCTTGTTATCCAGGGCTGCATAGATCCTTGGCACATTTTTTCCCATGTCCTCCACTATTTTAGCTTACTGTACATTGTAAACAATCCTTCATTTTTCACCTCTATGAGGACAATCTCTAAACCTATGATCTCCTTTACAACCCAAACATTGAATAGGTGGTTGCCTTGGCCTTTGATTCCCTGTGTCAATCGTTCTGGGATCTCTACAATTTTGTTGTCCCTGTGGATTATTTTTGAAGAATGGTGGCTTAGATCCCTTCTTCCTCTGATCCACCTTTAATTTCTTTTTGTCTTCCCAAGCCTTTTGGAAAGTTGGCCTTGCTTTCTGCTAATCATATAGGCATTTAGCTCGCCTTATGGTCTCTTCCAATTTCTTGGGATCATCATACTATATTTTTTCACTGATGAATGATGGAAATCCACTCAAATACCTTTGAATTTTGACTATCTCATCCTTTATGAAAGAGACATACTTCAACAGTTCTAGAAACCTTCTCTCATATTCATCTATGGTCATACTTCCAAGCTTGAGTTCAAAGAAATCTTTCATTTTCTTGTCATAGTATCTCTTAGTCAAGTATTTCTTCTCAAATTACTTCTTGAATTCCCTCCAAGTAACGCTTTTATATTTAATGTGTTGCACCTGCAAAAGCTGATCCCACCACATGTATTCCTTTCCTTTGATTTGATAGATGGAAATTCTACCCTCTATATGAGAAGAATAATTATGCAATTGAAAATACTTTCTCATGCCCAACAACCATGTTTATGCATCTTCATCCTTCTTGTGATCACCATCAAATGTAGGAGGTTTGATTTTGTTCATTTCTCCTCGTAGCTCATCCACCCCAAACCTCTTATGCCTTCTGACAGGGGATGAACTTGAGATGCTGCCTACTCTTATATTGGAATTCCTTGGGGAGTGGTGGTGATGTCTTCTAACACTTCTTTCTCTTCTTTTCTCATCTGAAGGTTTGTGACTTCCAGATTTTCTTGAGCCACTCTCCCTTTCCAATTTCTTTTCTATTCTGTTCAAACCCTTCAATAACTTCATGTTGAAGTCATCCTGCTTCTCCTTGGATTTCATAAGCCTTTCATTATCAACTTTATGGCTTTGGACGTCCTTCTGCAAATTTATAATGGTCTCTACCATATTCATGTTTTCATTCCTTTCATCTCCATGTCCATTAGAGTTTGATCCTTCAATGCCCAAATGGACATCCATCCCTCTGCTCTCATCTCGCTGACTATAATTCTTCTGTGCCTCTTCCATTCCTATGGACTTTGAACTAATATGATTTGATCTAGTTGTTGTTATTTCTGTAAAATGTGCAGCCATCAAAACTTATCAATCTAACTAATTCAACAATTCATGAAAAACATACGAACCATTTTGGTTCAATATATACATCATAATTATTTCTTGTGATTTCCTGGTGTTATCACCATGGAAATTCTTAGATACATTGGGGTGAAAGATGATTTTCTAGAACCACTTTCACCAAAGTCCCGATGTCACGTGATTCAATATGTCAAAACCACCACTCATGGGATGGGCGACGACTAGTCAGACCACCCCATCTCACTTGTTCGATACTTCACAGCTGTATGAAGTCAAGTGAATGCCACCATGTAACAAACTCAGAAGCTAATAATTTGAAATGGATTATCCAAGAATGGCAACCCAACATACTTGTGTGCAAGTCTATTAGTGATTCATGATTGGGACTCTATAACTACCAACTCTCAAGTATGGAGGCATCACCTTATTCATAAATGGAGTAATCTCCAAATTTGCTCGACCTTCTGATCTCTGTAAAAGAATTTCGGTGTCCACAAAATTGAGGTACATGGACAAAGCTATATCCAGTGAGACTGGTTCTTCATGAAACATGGCAGATTTTTCTGCGAGTAAGAAGGAAAGGGTAATCATGTAGATAATAGTGACAAAATTTCACACAGAACCTACCACATAATTGAAATCGAAAGTCAGGTTAAATCCCTTTATGAGAGATCTAGTCATCAACAAGCAAGTTGTTAAGAAGAAACATAGCAAGTGACATAAGAAAGAACCCATAGCTGAAATGGTTGAAAGTGTTGGAGAGGATCAACCGGTTTGGTTAGATACTATAAAGGAGGAGATCGCTAAACTGAAATGAAACTTGGAATAAAATTAAGTATATTTTAGCAGTTTTTGGACAGATGGTAGTAGAGGTAAGGGACTCTAGGGATGATAGACATGTTCTTAAATGGTCCCTTTAAAATAGGACAACTATTATTTTAAATCATTCCCTTTTTGTAACTTTGGACTTAAAATGAATATATAAATGCAGAAGCAGATTTTGGACTGTTTATGAAAAGATTCTAACTAGTGGTGCTATGAGTCTTGTTTTTTTTCATAGTATGCATTTCTTGCAAGCTTTTATTTCACTTTCATCTATTTGAATCGAAGAAATATAAAACCCAGAATTCATCTCTGAGATGCTCTCGTCTTAGCAATTTAGACTATATTTATTTCTTCTCAAACCAACTCTGAATTTCATTTTAAATAATGCTTCGATGCGGTTGTGTGTTTCTTTTTTCTCTAATACCATGCAATTTTTCTATTAAACTCAGACTCATCACCTTCCAAATGACTTCGCACGCACAAAAATTCAACCCGTGCACCCTTATTTATCGTGCACAGCAACACCAGAAGGTAAATTGTGCTTCCGCACACCTATATATACTATGCATTTCTTCTCCATCATGTCAATAACTTGCACGCACTACTTTTTCTTTGCGTGCCAATAATTTGCACACACTACTTTCGCATTGCACACCAATATCCATTGCACACAGTTTTGGTTCTTGCACTGATACCTGTTGCGCACAACTTTTGTATCATGCATCGATATTCCACATGTATTTCTCTCTATGCATTGCACCATGCCAAAGTTCCATACGCCCTCACCGCACACAAAAATCTGCTTGCACCATTGAATACACTGTTGCGAGGAAACTTATACTCATAGTGTGCGTGCACCAACCAAACTCCTCTGTGTTTTGCAATACTGTGCACACCACGTGAACCATTACTATGTGTGTGATCACCATGCAATGCTAATTTTAGCGTGTGCATCCGTACACAATATTATTGTGTGCGGTGCCACAATTTACCACATGCACCTACACACCAACATTTTCTGCGCGCGGCTGGATGCCAATATTTTTCCATGGACACTTTGTGACTTGAAATATGGCCACTTCAAAATTAATCTTCTGTGAATATTTTCTTCAACTAAACCTTTCCATCCCATCTAGGCTTAGTGTTGGAACTGAAGCTCTGTGTCTTGAAATTTGGCCATTTCAAAATTAATCTTCTTTGAATATTCACTCCAACTGAACCTTTCTGGCCCACTCAAGCTCAATGTTGGAACTAAATCTCTAATACCATATTGTAACGTCCCCGACCACCCATGGCCGGGCCACACTACAACAGAGAACTCTTACCGTTCTCTCATTGTGGAACATACTGTAACATACCCAGTATTCAACTAAGCTAGGCCACGCAAAATTTACAAATACATACATATACACACAGACATATATACATATCGAACTGCATGCAATTAAAACATATACATACAACACTCTTACATAATCTTTACATATAAAAAGTAAACAAACAATTACATTCTGTAAATATATGATTTCATACTGAAATAACCGTAAACACTGACACGTAGCATATATAGGGAAATACCGTTAAACATACAGACAATTATAATCACATATATGATAAACCCATAAAATAAGCACGTAAATAACAATGCAACATGTAAATTTATCACACAATTGGTACTTATCTTGGTAATAATGTCACCAACTGTGTGCAGACTATCCACAAACCTCCCAGCCTTAGACTACACTGTTCATCACTCTCGACAGTGAGTCACCCCCGAGCTGGGACTAAACTCCACCTGGGTAAAGGGGTTCCTAACTAGGCTAAAGGCTCATAGACAACAGGAAAGACTCTGTCTCAGGTGCTCACTCAACTAACAACCTATAATCTCTCATTCCCCACATGCTCGTCCCACCCAAGGAAGTGTGCCCCTTCTCTTCTCAACAGTCCTTCGGCTGACCCACTTCCCTTCTAGGGCTTCAGCAACAGACCGGACAGGAAGTCTCAGAGCACTGTAGCTACAATTTATCACCTTCAAGAAATCGATCCCTAGAAATTCTCTCACTTAGAGAATTACTTACGGGCCTGAAAACCCACCTCTTTAATATCCCATGGGCCTGACAACCTGCTTCTTCAATCCCTCTCCCAAGCTAACTAGGTACACCAACAGGAAATGGCTATGGAAACAGGTTTAGGTACAGTGATAGGAATGCATGAAGGATAACTGACTGCGTGAGTGAAAAATGGTCATGGAGTCATGTCTGAATGATTGAAGGTATCATGGGAGAGATGATGGTCTGAATGATGGCAAATTTTGGAAATGAACTAAGTCCCAACAATATGCATGCATGTCCCCAACTTGAAACTTGTCCTGTTGGAAGCTACTTTAGTCCACTTGTCCCCAACTTTAGAACTTAGGATAAAATAATTATCCATACTTTATGATTTAAGAAATATTAATATAATATTCCTTTTTGGCTTAAGCTCCCTAGCTTATCCCTTTTGCTTAAATTTTGGCCCTCCCTTTCCCTAACTAGTGGAGTCTAGTCCCCCATCTCTTTTATTGTGGTCGGTCTGCATGCAATGATGTATTTGATATTAATCATGAAACATATACAAAATAGGCGCACTGGCCTTTAACATCTAGGCGCTCTGGCCTAATTCCAAAACATAATCATCCCAGCTTATAATAACTAGCTCACTAGCCTATAACACATATCATATACACAAAGGCTCACTGACTTCTATATTGCGCGCACTTTAGTTATTGTGCGCACTTTAGTTACTCTGTGCACTTTAGTTACTATGCGTGGTATCCGAGAATGTGCATACTACATCATTTTACTACGCAGTACCTGCATCCACTATGCCATGAAAGGTGCATTACAAAATGATGTCAAAACAACTCACCAACTTAAGTACACTTGCATTACATTTACAATTGGGTTCAACCAAGGGATATTACAGATGGGGTTGGAGACCCATGACGTATATGCAATGGGATAGATGAACCCAGCTGTGCATAATTTGTCAATCTCGACCTTGATGGCTGCCGCTTTGGATGGGTGTAGTCCACGTTGCTTTTGTCGTACAGGTGTGATATCAGGCCATGTGTCTATACAATGTTCGACTATAGAGGGATCAAGGCCGGGCATCTCTGTGTATGACCAGGAAAAAATGTCCCGGTATTCCTGGAAGAGGGATTTGTAAGCTATGAGTTCTTCAGGAGAGCATGCAACACCTATGGTTATTTCCTCTATGATTCCAAGTTTGATGGAAATATCGATTTTGATGGTGGGGGAAATGTTATCCATGTTACCTTCTTCAAAAGTGTCAGGGGCAGGGATAGGGTTATTGAACTAATCTATATTCCCTGAGGGAATAAAATATTTGGTTTCGATTGCGCATATAGAGTTTTGGTTAGGAGGCGCAAAGGCTTCCTATGAAAGAAAGAGCACTCTATGATGGAGCGGATCCCATGGGCAATCAGGGGTAGTTAATTCCTTGAGGACGTCCTTGTCACAGTGGAACTATCGAGAATACAAGGGATCCATGAGAGTGATATCGGTGGCTCTCACCGTGTGGTTGTCTTCCGGTGGTGAAGAGGTAAGGGGGGTAACGCTAGGGGGTTGAGATGGTTCGCTCGACATGAACCAAATATCAAGATATTGTGGGTTCAAAATGGTAGTCAGGCGTAAACTTTTCATGGGGAAATGAACTGGAGAATTGGTGGCAAATCCTCATATAAATCATCCAGGAACCATGGGGGAGTGGGGAGTGTCGTTGACTCAGGAGAGAAAATATGAACCACCTCAGGTGATGGAGTAGGATTAATCATTGGATCCATTAGCAGTGGGGGGGGTATAGGATTTTGAATAAGGGCCATTTGGAAACGCCTGTATTCAATGATCATAGGACATTGATATGTGAAATGATCAAGTGATTCTCATAGAGAGAAAGGACATCCCATACGTTCATTGATTGAGGTCGTGAAATAGTGGATATCAGTGATGTGTGGTTTAGATGACGCAGATGAAAGGGGTTCTTGTTGAAATCTCTGGCGGACTGCCATTAGCGTCTGTCAAAAATGAGGTAACATCGGACAATGGTGGGTGTAATGGCCATACTTTGAACATATGGCACATGTGAATTTGGTGTGCAACCCTTTACTACTTGTGTTAGGGGATGCAGTGGTATCACTGGAGGAAGTGATGAGTGGTGTCGTTGCCCAAGGGAGTTGAATTAAATTGCGTATCTTGGGAAGAGACAGGAATTTATTGGTGGGGTGTCTGTCTTTCTCGCATAGTGCACAAGGAGGTGGAATGCGTGGGGGTAGTGGAGCGGTGGGCTCTTTATTCTTTCGTCTTCCCCCAACTGTAGCAGTGGCGCTAGTGAGTGGGGGTGAGGGTGGTGTGGTTGGAGTAAGTAATGGAGTCTGCATTAGGATTCCCTTGGTTTGGGGAGGGAGAGATGGTTTAGGGAGCATTGCAGGTGGATGTAGATACCATACTGGTATTTCCAACACCATATTAGGAAGGGTAAGCATTGCAGCTACCTGAAAATCTTGTATGCCTGGGGGGGGGGTAGAAGAAGGGGATTTGAGTAATGGGTTGGGGGATAGTCTCCCAAACCGGGATGTGGGCCTATGGTGAGGTGACATCGTGAATAGATGGAGTTGAGGAGTTCTCAGGGGATTCCTGAGGGAGGAGCTCTGCGACTAATGGGACGTCAGATATAAAAGAATCCTCATTGGGAGGAAGGGTATCACCAATTTTAGTTCCATTGGACGAGACGACACATACCTGTGTTGAAGGATGGATGAGCGGTGGTGCTCCATGGTATGTCCCTAGCAAGGATGGTTATTTGAAAATTTTGGGGCCCACCTCGATGAGTGGGTAGGTATCGGGATTAGTGTGGACGAAAGGGAGGATGTTATCAATGTTGGAGGAAGGGTTAGGCTCATAATGTGAAACTTGATTGGTGGTGATGATCTTCCCATTATGGGGGAACATCATGGTTCAAAACACATAAGAGGTGTCTACCTTCATAGCGTACATGTAGCTATGACTGAACAAGATATTGTAATCGAGTGGGGCGTCGATAACCTCAATGTCAATAAGGATAGTATTTTCCCTGAGTTCAATGGGGATATTTTGAAAGATCCCTTCGGGAGAGGATGGTCGTCTGTCATAAGCTCTCAAAGTGATGGCAGATGGTATGAGATCGGGTGAACCAAGTTTCTACCACACAGTTTTGGACATGATGCATGTGGAGGCACCTTCATCATTGATGCAGCGATGAACTGTGATGTTCTGGATTTTAAATGGTATTTGGAAAGCTACCAGAGTGGGGAGATGAGGTTCCCCACTATCAATATCAAAGGTGATGAGTCATGTGTCAGTAGGGTTGAATGCCCCCAGGGCGGAAAGTAGTGATTTCCATTGAGTGGCATAGGTTTGAAGGACTTCTAAGACTGACATGGCGGCAAGAGACTGTGCTAAGTCATCGACCAGACTATAATTCTGGGATGCCCTAGCTTGAGGGTTGTGGACATTATGGCGCAATGGGATGTGAGGAATACGAAGGGGTATCTCGGTATTAGGGCGTGGAATCATAAAATGTGGTCCACTTGTGACTAGGGTTGCTTCTGAGGTAGTGAGAGCAGGGTTAGGGGGTGCGTTGTATTGATGGCTATGCGTTTGGAGGAGAAATTCTTCCTCGCTAGTGAGGAGAATAGTGTGATCTACAGAAGTGCCTAGGTTGGGATACTGTCTCATTTGTGGTGGGGTAGGCTGCATCTCTTGTTGGGTTTTCATCACCCCTTGGTGTGGAATATGGTTTTGTAACATGACTAGGGGTGGTTGCTGCACATATTGTTGTGGGGCCTACTGAGGGGCAATGCTAGGGGACGTGGTCCATTTCTGGATTCTTTCATCTGTTTGAAGTTAGCAATTTGAGGGCAATGGTGAGTATAATGGCCATACTCACCACAAAGGGCACAAGGGAAGTTTGTCTGAATATTGTTGTTATTCTTCCCTTGGAGTTTGTTATTATTTCCCCCTTGGGGATTCTGGTTTCCTTGATTTTGGTTGCCCCCGACATGTTGGTTCTGTTGGTGGTGATTCCCTCCTGGTCCTGGGTTATTATTGTTTCAGTTTTTTCCTTTATTTTTGGCATTATTAGACTGATGGTTCATATTTTCCATATTCAGTTGTTCAAAATGGTAGACTTTCTGAATGGGAGAGGGTTGGATGCAGTTAACCCCAATGTGTAGTTGTCCTTGTGGAGAAGCGATGGGCTGGGGAGGACTAGGAAATGGGAAGTACAGATTATGTTGTGGAAATGATCCATAAGGTACATAGGAAGGCGTGATGCTTTAACTAGTGCTTAGGGTGTAAGCATAGGTAGAGGTGTTTCTAGAACTAGGTTGAGCAACCGATCACATCATGGGTGCCGGTGGGAGTCCACTTATGGGTGGAGGGGGGGCAACAGGGTATGGTTGTTGATTAGGGGGAGGAGGGGAGTATGGGTTTCCTCTGTGTACCGGTGGACATGGAGGTGTACCATATGTAGTTGGTTGTGGGGGGTATGAATTGTGGTGTGTTGTGGTACAAATCAATCCATTCGTGAATTGAGACATCCCAGGTTTGTCTTGTTGATTAAGGTTGGTTGTCATTGATGTCAACCCTTGAAGAAATCCTCGTAGCACAAAGGTATGGGTAATGGAACCAATATTGTTTGATGTAAATATGACTCATTATTGTTTTTTCATGGTTGATAAGAAGTAAATATGGATGAACTCCAAAGTGGTCCCCTTATGGTGAAAGCCCTCATGGGAAGACGCTTTGCGGAGTAAGAGAACCCATGATTAATTTTGGAATAATGAGACAAAGGATAGTGAATTTTTTAGGGAAACTATCCTATATGGATAGTTCTTGTCATGCCATTTCTGGTGGTATGTAGAACGTCACATAACTCTTCACGATTAGAGAGTTATGGCCATGAGAAGTTGGAGACCCCAGGTTTGGGTAATGGACCCAAGTTTTTTTGATGGATAACAGTATGAGTTATGATATATTTTCAGATAATACTATTCTATATGGATAGTACATGTCATGCCATTTCTGGTGGTATGTGGAATGTCACATAAATCCTCACGGTTTGAGAGTTATGGCCTTACGAAGTTGGAGGACCCTTATATGTCATCTAGAAGCCCCAAAAGGTCAAAGTAGT
>JZKD02S1984288.1:377188-389790 GCA_000966675.3 Picea glauca
ATCCTCTATATGTGTTCTCCACAACGCTCGGTCCAGCTTTGGAGGGGTTATCTCCACTACCTTTCCTTACGCGACCTCGTGTTTAGCCCCTATGTTAGAGGGGGGTCCTGAATAACTTTCCATAACTGGACTTCTACACTCCTTATTGACAGACTCCAATGTTTGGTTTGGGTGGCCTTGGAGAATTTACTCTCCAACCTATTCCAAGGCCCTATCCTGAGCTAATGTATGCACCCTACAAACAAAAAGGTCTACTTGATTTTATTTAGCGTTACTTTTAATGGGATTTTTTTAAGTCACAAGGTGCGAAAGTGAAATTGATGGTGTGTAAAAAGACTCAAAGCAAAATGCACAAAAATGCTTGGAAACCAACTTTTTCTAAAATGCAAAACCAGCAACTTTTCAATGAAAGACTTCTTTTCTTTTTCAGATTTACTAAGATTTCATGCAGTAAATACGAAGGACTTTCACTCAGATCTGTGAGCTACTTATACTTGACATGCACTGCAAAAACTTATGTAAAAAGACTTCTTTCTTAGCTACTGATGCAACAACACAATCTTCAAACCAAGAAGAAAATGAAATAAGAAAATTGTTTTTTATTTCGTTGTAAAATAACACCACAAGGAAAAATGATGACAAGATCAAAACCAAGAGAATAAAAAGAAAACTCTGGCTTAAAGCGCAGATCGCAAACAGAATCAGAGCACAAAAAATGCAACAAAGCAATCACAACAACACCAATTCTAACACTTGCCTAAAAACCATAAAACAAATATTTTTTCTCTTTCGTCTTTTCTATCAAAACATCAACTAACAAACACAGGCTAAGGATAAGATGCCCTAACCTGTTGACTATGCAGCCACAGACTCCAAACCCTGTTAGGAGCACTTCTCACCACAGGAGGGGATGACTGCCCCACCCAAGATGGAAAGCAACCAGACAGACCCGTGACTGTCACCGAGAAAACACGCGGTCAACCACGAGCTGAGCTACAACAGCACGCGGGTACCCGCGCTCAGAGCTGAAGCAGCCCGCAGATATGTATGAAATCTGAGAAAAACAATTAAACACAGGCATCCCAGACCTGAAAGAGGCCTCTGGTATTAACAACCAGGGTCTCTGAAAGGCTTGGATGTCGGTATTTCAACCGAAAAAAAGAAAATTTGCAAACAAGAAAACAAATGCAAAGAATGACCGACACTATTACTGAGATATGACTGCACAGAAAAGCAGGGAATTCAATCGTTGTTCTCTAGCGCTGGAGATCCGGTGAGAGAGAATGTCAGATAGGCTCCTGGCCAACTGCTCAGGCAGAAACTATCTTGGTAATATTAAACTCTATTGCTGGCACTTGTAAGGCAGAATGAAGAACAAGACAATAAACCAATCAAGACCCAGACAGGATCCATAAATCCCCCTGAGAAGATGAACTTCTGACAGGGCAGAGGGGACTGCCTCTAAAGCCTTCTGAAAGCTACATGCTACTGAAACCTCTGCAGCAAGCAGATAACCACGGGCTGTAGAAGGTTAGGGCGCGGGTTACCCGCGGGCAGGGCTTCTGTAGGCCGCGTGTACCTCTGTGTGTCCTGATAATGAATGTCAAGCGTCAGTCAAGGAAAACTGGTATTGATAACCAGGTTCCCTGCTAGCATTGACCTAACAGAAAACAAAAATAAACAAAGAAACAGAGACTGAACTTCTTTGAACTACCAAAAAGATCTTTAACCAAATCCGGAAACCCTAAGAGTAAAATATCCCCAGTGGAGTCACCAATTCTGTTGTGGGGTATTCTACCCTACGGACTAACAAGCTAGGGCTTTAAACTTGTACGCAGATCATGACCCTTCAAGAAATAACTTTTAACCTCCTACTTAAACCTAGAACCCTTTTTCTCAGGCAAACATGGGAAGAACCAACTAACCTTTGTATCGATGGTTGAAGTAGATCCTCCGTTGAGCTTTTATCTCCTTGTTGTTGCTGCTCCTTCCACAAAGCGATCCTGCAATCAAGACAAAACTACGCATGCATGCTACTGATCTACTAGAGGGTTAGAGATTAAACACAAATCACATAAAACATATAAGACTCATGTATTTGGGACGGTAAAAGCATCTTTTTATTAGTCTCAATATGAACCAACTTACAATGATTACTGAGACCAGCCACCATTGCACGATCCTGATCCTGGGCTCTTCCTCTTCTTTGTCCTCCAACTTTTCTGCTTGAATTCTCCTAAAGCTTGAGGAAAAGCTAAAGGGTTGGGACAATAATGGACTTGGCAATTTTGGCAGAGTTTCTTTGCTATGATTCTTCCTCCTTTGAATAGTACCCCTACCCCTCCTTTTATAGGCTAGAAGGAGCTAGGGTTTTAGGTGAACTCTCGGCCATGCATGGCTGGGAGTTCCAGTTAACTGACAAAAAGCTTTTCGTCCCGGCGGAAACTTTCTTGTTTTTTTTCTTTGTTAGGTAAACGCGGGCTATAGTGGACTAGCCCGCGGTCACCCGCGTGCAGTAGAAGGCCAGCAAGCGGTCCATCGTGCCCAGTGAGAGATTAGGGCGTGGTTTGCTTGATTTAAGTGTTTTTTTGAGGTTTTGTTCAGCATGGCTTTGGCTAGGAAGAGGCATGAGTTGGCATGATGCGAAGTAAACCTGTGTGGTGCATTTTAGGGTTATAACAAATGTGATCATATACACCAGGTCTATTACAGAGCTACAAATCAGATTTGGATGATGAAATTGATGAGGGATTTTGGTTGAGGTACATGTTGAGTACATGGTTGAGACAAGTAGTTGATGAGTTGGTAGATATTTATGAGTCATAGTTGATGAGTAGTTGACACATGATTAGTACATACTTGGTACATGGTTGGATGCACTTTTTTATTGTACATGTTGATCATAGGTTGTTTGGTACAGGTTGATGCATGGTTGATGCACTTGTTTATGGTACAGGTCGATTACAGGTTGAGGTACAGGTTGATGTATGGTTGATGCATGGTTCAGATTTATTGGTACAAGTTTACAGCAATACATCTCACAGTGATAGTGTGACAGTGGTGTTGGCCCTTGACCAAGTTTTGAAGAACACTTGGTCATATTTGACCATTTTTGGGACTTCGACATCTTGTCAAAGATGGAGCACAACGCGAAGCAGAAATTGGGGGAGCTAGACCTATTTTTGGGTCCCTTTAGGGTTTTGGGTTAATGTAACGGGAAAGGGATGTCGTCCCGTGGGTTTACCCATGCTTAGTCCCATTTTTGTAATCTATAAATAGATACTTAGGCAATGTAGTAGAAGACAGTATTACATCTATGTGATGTATAGCCAATGGCTGAGTGCAAGTAACTGAATCTGTGTGTTCAGATGTATATTGTAAGTGCTCTATGCATGGTTGCAAGAAGCTTGCAGAGCCTAGTGCAAGTTGTTGCATTTTTTTACTGAAGTGCAAGGAAGAAGGATCTAGTGAGATGCACATATCTTCTATCTTGTGCGAAGTAAGGATTGTTGAAGCTCCGTGCTGTAGACTGCTTGACCGAAATAATAAAGAAGAAAAATTTGTGGACATAGCCCCAGGGTGGGGGTGAACCATGATAACTCTGTGTGTTGTGCTCTGTTCTTCGACTTGTGTTTGTTTCTCCTTTGCTAAATGCTTTGATGTGTTTAGATAGATCTAGTTATGTTTTTTTCTTATGAGATATGAAAGAATGTTAGGTATGATATATAATATTCTTAGTGCTTCATCTGCTAAATCTAACTATCTTTCCGTGGCTAAGTGTTGAATTATCTTAAATCTAAGTACATACTGCGATGCTCTATGCCATCTGCGAAGTGTTATAAGGGCTGAATATTGATGGATAATTTATGATAGGTAATTGCTAAGTGATGTAATCAAAGATCCATGTCCTAGATGAGGTTGTAGACATCTAAGTCCTGCAACCACCCCTTCCTCTACCTAGGGTGAGACTTCATCTGCTTCACATGTGTTGCCAAAAGGGCCAATAGTTAGGGATTTGCTGGCATGCTCTTGGAGTGAACCCTGGGTCTTCCCCCGTGTGCCAACAAATGGTTTTGTTGCTGGGACATGAAACTGTGATTGTTGGGAACTAAAGAAGAAGAAGCTTTGTGCAAAATAAGTTATGTGTGTAGATATTTTTCTCTAGTGCACAACATTCTACTTGACCTATGAAGCATTGTACTAGGAATAAGGTCAGATCTGAAGAAAGGAAGATTAGATATGAAGAAAAGAAGAGAGATCTGAATGCTTTGTGCTCTAAGAAAAGTAAAAGTGGAAATTTTTGAAAGAAAGAGGTCGGATATGCAGAAAAGAGGTAAGATCTGTAAGCTCTGTGCTCTGATAAAGGTAAGAATAGTTCAAGTTTTATATCTGAAAGCTTTGTTCTCTGTAGAAGAAAAGAAGTGAATTTTTTTATTTCTAAGGTATGGAATTATGTATGCTTGAAAATTTTTGTCCTAGCTTGAAAACTAGGGTATTGTTAGATAAAAGAAAGTTTGATATGAATAGATCTGATAAGAATAATGATAGATATGTTATACCTATGCATAGAAATAATGCTTGGACTAACAAATGGGTGCAGGATCCTACAAAGAATTTTTTGCAGGCTAGCTACCATGATCCTGGTGCACAGTACATAAGAGGTTGGGGATCATTTAAAAGAAAGAGAGGATTAACCCTCTGTTACAGTTTCATAAAACAAGGACATCTATCTAAGGAGTGCCCTGGTGGAAGAATGAGTTGTCTCTGTTGCAAAGCTACAGACCATGAAGTATTAGATTTCCCTAGAATGATTACTAGACTTAAAAAGATGAATATGGAACAAGAAAACTCTGAAGGAGATCAAGAGACTAATATTATAGAAGAACCCCAAAAAGAATCAAAGATTATGTTACTAAAAATGAAAGAAACCTGAATGAACATAAAGATGCTAGTTTATCAGAGATCTTCAAAGAAAAGGAGAGAATCGAAGTAAGAATATGAGAATTCGACATTGATTGTGCTCTGGATGGGGGAACACAGATGAACATTATGACATAAGGTACTTGGGAAACCCTAGGAAGGCCTTCTATGGTTCCTTCACTAGGAACCTTAGGATTATTTAAAGGAAAAATGGTAACCCTATGTGGCAGGATTACTTAGATAGCTATGAGCACCCATGGAGCTTTGACAGAGGAATAATTTGAAGTCACTAAATTTATTGAGGACCATGCCCCATTTCCATATTTGTTAGGAAAGATCTGGATTGAAAAAGACCAGATCCGGAGAAAAGAAAAGGAAGCCCTAGAATAGAAGAAGCAATAACTCATGGAATTTATGATTAGAAGGATCTCCTACTTGATGGAAGACCAAGATGACAGACCTAATATATTGAACACCAGGGACTTGGATATCAAAGTTATAAGAGAATTAGAGGAACCACAGAAGACCGAGATACCTAATCCATATGATGAAGGAGTATTACCCTTGGATCTAAAGAAAGAATCTCAACATCGCCAAGTGTCTATGATAAGAGAAGATAAGAATCAGAATGGAAAAAGAATGACCGAGACAAAGCTCACTAGGAAAAAGGTTAGAAATCTAAGAAAGAAGAAAGACAAGAAGAGTCCAGAGAAAACTTTGCAGAAGGAAAAATCACAGGAATCGAGCTTCACCGGGATATCATAACAATGACATGGGTCACTTCGACATGGCAAAGCGATATAGCCATTGGAAGCCAATATAACCATTTGAATGTCATTTTGAATGGGTTAGAATGCATTTATGGCTTGCCAATAGACCATTATATCGCTCCATATGAACATAACATCAGTTAATGCTGCCTCATACCCGTTTCAAGCAGACCGTTGCTAAGTTTTCCTACTTAGTCCGTCGCGCCACACACCAAAAAATCTTTTTGCTAAGTGATAATTTGAGCCCGAAACTTGAGATTACTTCACCCTGTGATCATCGCCTTGTTTCCATACCGTTCACTATAGTCCCTGAATTCATTTTCACACCTAAGCTAGTTGAACCAAGATTGTATGTCCGACGAGCTCAGCGCTGCTGAGAAAGTAGTTGAAGAAGTTTTGATTGACTTAATGACTGAGAGAGTCATGTCGGAAAGAAGAATGTCCACTGACATCCAAGCATCATCCATGACAGGAGTATAGGCCTCCCCATTGACTGCTCGAGCAGGGACATCTCAAGCCAGTTCAGAGACAAGAACTAATCACAAGGATGACATCGCAAATGCCAAGATTATCCCATGCATTATGCCCACTTACTTACCACCTCTAAGAGGTGCCATCAACCATGACAGTGTACCTCAAGAATTTGAGTATGCTTTGATCACCGTGTACCTTCTGAAAGGGGTGCGTGCAGTCCGTGCTGACCAGGATAAACTCACATCATTGAAATTTAGTGATTTTAACCTCGGAGATTGTAAAGCTTATAGCATGTAAGCCTTGCATAAATACTTAACCAGGACCAAAGGCAAGAATTCTAAGATTGTCCCGCAGTCATGGACCCAAAACATCGCACAATCCACATTGCTTAATGTAATGAAGATCCTGCACTTTGGTAGACACCAGGATGTCAATGCATGTGTCAAGTTACTATTGTCCTGCTATCACAAAGGATACTTATGACTGGACCATTGCATCACTGTGGATTCGACCTTGATCAATCAAATCATAGGACTTATTATGCAAGGTCCTAACCCATAGGAGTTTTACCCAGGAAAGACCTCAGACCGAGCACTAGCGTAGAGGATAAAAGAAACTTATGGCGATGTTTAGAAGGGCACGTGAGGCTACAAGGTAGCCTCTATCTAGAGTGGCGCAGGGCACCTTGCCTATTAGCTGATCACGGGCAAGATAGTTCGCAAGAACAGACCAACACAAGTGACTGGATTCGTAGTTGACCTCGCAGGGAAGTGCACCGAGGGACTACAGATGAACTAGGTGCAGTATCTTGTAAACTATCTAGAGCTTGATTGCAGAGAAGAGCAATACCAAGGGTATGAGTTCCACTTCAGTTGGTTGCTCATACTAATCGATTTCATCACCTGGGAGCTACCAGAAGGTGCCACTTTCCCGGAGATCGAACCCTTCAAACCACTAGCCACGAAGTTCTATACGCTATGGTACTCTAACGGAATGAACAAACAGTGGAAGTCCAATGTCGTCTTCCACACCTATTACAACCAATTGAAGAATGAAATCCAGTCTACACCGTGCATCACCCCAAACACACTTCATAGGTTTAGACCTTTGATAAATTTCAATGTGTACCACCACTTCACCTATATCATAGTACACGCTGATGAACACAAACAATAGCTCCAATCATACTACAAGTTGACATAAGAATACTTAGAGCAGATTACCAAGGAATGGTTGGCGAACCTCCTTGTTCCAGCAGACCCCGCAGAAATGTACAACGTAGAAAGCCCTGAAGCTATGCTAGATACACCTGGACCAAGTAAGACTAAGAAGGATGTTGAATTTCAAGATATCCATAGCACATCTATGAATACCACTTCGATCTCACCTGTGCAGGGAGGTGATGGTGAAGAACTAGGTGGGACAGAATTCAAGCAAAACAAAGGAAAGGTTACTTCGCCTAGAGAGTTGGATGATCCCTCCAACAAAAGGAAGACTACCCCACCAAATCCCTCATCTTGAAAGAAATACAAGGCCACCTGGACTACATTTAAGACTACCCTCACACCAGACGACTTCGAATTCTTAACCATTACACTGAACGATGCTTCACAAGAGATCGCAAAAAGAAAAGAAGTGAAGAAGGAGGAGCTATTTAGCCGAATCAAGGGTGAAATTAAAGAAATGCAACAGGTACTCCAGTATAGCTGAGAAGCTTCTACTGCGCCCTTGACCATTGAAATAATAGGAACAGATGATGAGCCTGTTATCGCTCTGTAATTTGCCTAAGGCTGCAAAGGCAATCAAAGAGGTAACCTCAAACCTCTTGGAGTCTTCGATCTATCCCTCCAAGACTCAGAGAGGGATATCTCTTTTTGATTTAAACTTGGTTTGTATGGGATGGATATTAGGATAGCTATGAAAGTGATGAAAGTATGGGGTTGGGGTTTTGGTTTTTAAATAGTTGTTTTGGGACAGCAAGGAGGGCCATTGGGAAAATGGGGTCTGCACATAAAAATGTGATTCACTCTTAGATATAGACAAAGATCTTACACAGGGAAAGGTAGTGGAAGTGTTGGATCAAATTAAGTTTGAATGGTGTTGATTTGAGGAAGAACTAGGGGAGAAAAAACCGAGCAAATGAGCAGTTAAGAATTCATAAACTGGGCTTCAAAAGAAAACATAAAGATTATCACAAGATCAGATGCAGAGTATTTGCTAATAAATTCTACTATATTACTATCTTCTGACAATGAGAAATTGAAAACAAGAAAAATGATAACAGGAAAACACTTAACAAAGAAGGGAAACACCACCAACACCTCTGCACAAGAATCCTGTGAACAACATGCTCATTATTGATAGATCATTTGAAGATTACAAAAAATATTTTATGGAATGGCAAACCCATGTTCCATCCAAATAAAAAAAACCTCACAGGTCGAATTCCCTCACACAGGTCAAACCAAAGGGAACTTTACACAGTTCGAACCCTCTCCTACTCATCCCTGACCCTTGTTTTTATCTTTTACATGTGTATAAATAAGAAAATATATCTCAGTCCTCTCACACTCGAGCTCATAACTCTTCTTTATAAAAATAGAAAAGCAGTTACAACAGTTTAGACACCTGTAGACTGTCTCAAAAACAAACCAAAATGCAAACAAAAAGGAAGGTTAAAATTTGTAACTACTGCCTCGACATCTGGCATACTGAAGGTTGTTTAAGATTTGCTGGTGAACAGATTCTAACAGCATCAAAAACCAATGAATGCAGAAGTTGTTGAATTCTTAAGGTTGTTGGAGAATTGCTTCCAGTTGGAGGATCAGTGATCTAACCTCTGCCATGTGTTCCCTGATCTTTGTCAACCATTGCCTCGAATCCTAGATCATTGATCTTCTCTGGATGATCTGGTGTTTGACTGCCATTTGTATTTAAAAAGGCCTCAAAACAAGGATACTCTTCCACCTCTGTCTAACTGCTCCACATGGATTGCGCACTGTTCTTTGGCCAATCATGCATCGTTGAGAAATAGAGGTCACAAGGGACTAGCTCTCTTCAATCATAAAGATAATAAATCCATTAACAGGCTGGCAATATAATCCTCAGCTCCAATGATCCCGGGAAACTATGATTAAACCACTACATGAAAAGCTATCTTCAGGATGCAGACGAGATTCATTGAAACAAAGTACAAACCTGTCCCAAACTGTGGAAAGTAAATTAAAGTTTTGACAGTGAATAGTCCATAACATCCACAAGAAACTCAAAATCTTCCTTCATGAAGCACATTGGAGTCTTGATTCTGGAGACATTTCCATACATTCCCCCTTTTCCAGCCAACACTCCCAGATCTTTCATCCTCTCAAACACAAGTGAAGTCTCTCCTCCGGCTGGTGTTTTTGAAGTTCGATCAGTTACAAGCTCAACTCCAACCATTATACCTCTTCCCCTTACATCTCTAATGATTTCATATTTGTCTTGAAGTTATTTTAAATGGTTGATTAGATGAGCACCCACAACAACACAATGTTCTTGTCATTTTTCTTTGTCTAAAACTTTAGGCACTGCATGGCCACTAGTAGTGCAGACTGGATTTCCACCAAAAGTAACATAGTGAGATCGGTGTGTTAACACTTGGGCAATTTCTGGAGTTGTTACAACAAAACCAAGAGGAAGGCCATTCCCAATGTCAGTACATGCATCAACAACTGCAATAGCATCCGACTTGCGGACACTCAGATCAACAGCCACATGACAGTCTACCATACAAACACTCTGACTAATTGCTACAATGTCTTTCACATTGCAAGGGCTCTCATCAACTGCCACTGGCAACCCAATATTGAACTCCCTCTCTTCAACTGCATCAGAGGACTCAACCTTGCAGGCACTTTAATAACTTGTTAAAATGTCATTAACAATGCAGACACTCCCATTAATAGTTACAGGGACCTCAACCTTAGAGACACTCTCATGAACTGCTACAATACCATCAACTTTTTCATCAATCTGAGCATTTAAAACAGAGAATCCAACCTTGTAGAAATTCAAATCAACTCTCGTAGGGGGTCAACTGCAGAAACACTCTCGTCAATAGCCATGGGTTCTTCAACCATGCCAATGCTTTCATCTTTTGATCCAGGTTCATCACCATTGCAGACACTACCATTAACAACCATAGTAGCATCAACACTGGGGAAGCTTTCATCAACTGCCAGATTACAATCCAAATTGCATACACTCCTATCAATTGTAATGGTGTGAGAATTTTGGGCACGGGGATTGCTCATTGTTGTCAGTCATGCACATATTTTCCGCCATTTCATCAGCAGATTGGACTGTTCTGTCTCTTTATTCCAGCTTTCTGGATGGGAAAGTTTAGAAACAATAATATCTGATGTTAATTGCTTCTTCTGTGGTTTCCTTTTACTCCTAGAAATACTGGCCTTTGCCTTCTCGGTTTGTCCTGAGAGAAGCACATTGTCTTTCTCCTATAAGACCTGGCTGGTGGACAGTTAATTTCACTCTTTTATTTCAACAACGACTAATTGAACAGGTTCAACATTTTCATCATAAATGTCCTTGATATCATCATAGATTATTGTTATGGGGATCTTGATAGTTTCATACCCATGGGCATGAATTGTGCCCGCATCTGGGATCATTCCAGAGACAAGATTCCTTCCATTGCTCTCTACTTCATGGTCTTCTGAGAAAATTTGAAGGCTGACATTTGGTGCAATGTCATTTGCTTTAGAAATAGGAACTGACATTCCTGGATCAAAAACTACACCTCGTAGGACTGTATCAGTGTCTCCCACTCTAACCATCAACAAGTAGCTAGAATCGAATGAACCATCCAACACACCATGAACTGATTGGCCTACAAAATTATTGTCAGGAAACAAAGGCATTGATGAATCTATTTTCTTGCGTCTTGGTTTCTTTTTCCCATCCAACCATTGTGGTACATGAGCCTTCTTTCCTGGATATAAAAGGTGTTGTTTACGAGGGCGCCATGAGATTGTGAAACAACAACGACTTGATCTGTGTAAGGACCACAAATATCCTTGACTGTCTTCACATGGGGACTTAGCGATTCCTGAGCTTTGACCAGATGTGGCTCGATGGTATCCCTTGACACCTCATAACCCTTTACGCATGCATGCTTCCCTATAGTTGACACCTTTAATCTGGTTCAAACACATGGCATAGGGTTTAGAAACTACGTTTTATATATTTTTTGGCTTCTGTGGGCAATATCCCACATTCACGTGGTAAACTGAGCTTTGGGAATTTATATGAGCCAACCGTGATATGGTCTTTCGATGAAGTGAGCCCGAGGTTATCTTTGGAGTTTGGCGCTGGCGCTGGCTTGTGTGTTTACTGTCAGTTTGTGAAATGGTGCTTATCCTCGGTGTTGATTATTCGGGGGTTGGCCCTAGGCCAATATAAATTTTGCTAAAAATATTGTCAAAATATTTATATTTTGATAAACCAGACTAAAAATCTGCATAAAGTTCGAGGGGCCAATTTTGGCTCAATTCACCAAAATTTGGCTAATATACCAAATTTGTATTTGCCCACAAGAATTAAATTTTTCCATTTCAAACCAATTCACAATTTTTTGCTAAAAATGCATCGAAACTCGCTTTGAAGCTCGTGCGCAGGGACTCAACTTATGCTTGGTCAGTGTTGAGCGCTTTCTGCCGCCTTCACTATGTGTCATGAGCAAAAGCGTAAAGACTGAAATAGATAAGTATTATTCAGAATATTGATTCCCTATTATATAGAGTTCTAACATAGGCTCCACCTGGGGAATACAGCTCCGAAGGAGATGTCTGGAACCACTGAACTCTGAATTTCGCAGACCAGCTGATCATTGGGCTGCCCCCAGACTGTAAACTGAAAATAAAACTATGAAGGGATAAAAAGAAAAGTGCTCATCATGTTGAGCTTATTGGTGCATTCCTACCTACCCTACTTTGCTAACAGTTACTGCTTCAATCAGGTAATGAAAAAGTGCCAATGAAGCCAACCCAACAGTTGATCCCATGATTGGGTTTCCTCATCGTGCTTGACGAAAATCAAGGCTGAAAAATGTACTGGCAACTGGTGACATATTTGGTCGTTATAGAGAATACATGTCTGAAAACTCAAGCTAACATGAACCTCCATGTAATCTGCTATAGGATCAATTAAAGCATGATGCATGATATTCTTTCCTAGATCTTCTATGACTAGTAGATCAGTTGCATCCTCAAAATCAAACCATTCATCTACAACTTCAGCCTTATACTTGAAAACATACTCATCATCAGTCTGCAAATCAACAGGTAGTACGATTTCCTCTTGCTTTGGAGAAGGAATATTTTCCAAGAATTCTTTGAGATCTAGGAAATTATATGACTGAATTTGAGAATCCAAAAGTTCAAT
>JZKD02S1984288.1:403180-440098 GCA_000966675.3 Picea glauca
AATAGTAAGTTCTCACATTTTCAGAGGTCACATTGGAGTGTATAACTCACATTTTGAATTATGGAAAATGGATACCTTGCACCCTTAAACAAGTACCTTCCATTTTCAGATCAGTGAGCATGGTCATGCTCCAGTCTTAAATACATGCATCCAAGAACTGAATCGCACAATGCATGTGAACCCAAGAAGCTTGGTGTAGGCTCGCGGATCCAGTGATCGGCCCAATAATCAATAGGATCACCTTCAGTGACAATTTGGTGATCTTGTTGATGGGAACTTGAGAACCTACTTTCTCAGTGTCACCCTCGCAATGCATCCCGATGTAATCTGCAATGTTGAAAGTCCCAGGGGGAAAAGTACACAAATTGACTGGTTCCCCTCTCCTCGAGAGGCCATTCAAGAAGCATATGTCCTCAGTCATTGGAGTCAATGATTTCCCCTCTATCATAAATGCCTCGGCATCTGGATGCCAATAATCCACCAAGGTGTTCATTAACCTGGGTTGTGCGATCATAAATGAACACTAAAAGAATTTGCACAAACCACATTGTTTCAATGTGGCAATGGAAGTAGTGTCCTCATCGACCGAGATATCAATCTCTTCATGTTCCCTCTCTCTCCAGTGGACATACATCCTGTTCCATGATAGTTCAAAGGGGAGTGAACTCTTGCATTTTTATTTTTTCCATGCTTTTGAGGGTGTATGCGGGTTGTTTTGGACACAGTCATGTATGCATGCTGGAAGATTGTTTTCTTCCCACATACATACATGGGTTGTCCTTGGAAAGACCGCATACATGTAGGGCTACTCTTTTTTAGGGGCGTGCGCCCCCCCAAAAAAAATTAAAATTGCACCAAAGAATATTGGAAATGTAGGAGGGATGAGTTTGTACTTACTTGGTCTGAGTGGAAGTTTGTTTCGTCCACTGGAGCTCTCGGAATCAACTTCTTTATAAAAAGGGGTATTTTTTACCTTTTGGTTAATTTTCAAATTGCAATGGTGAAAATGAGCTGTCAGCTTCTATTTATGGACTTTTTTGGCCCTTTTTGCCACTTTTTTGACCCCCTTTGTCGTTTTTTCTGGCTTGGAAATCATTTAACTTCATTCTCAAATTTCTTATTGGATGTTACGATTCACTTTTCCTTTTGTTTTGGTAACTTTTTGGGAGATGGGTCACTTTTGAAGGTCCTTTGGTAAAATTTGTTTTTTCCAACTTTTTACATATAAGTTAGGATTTCACCTCCACTTTCGGTATCTCGTTGTCTTTTCCTCTTTGACATAGGATCGATCCCACTGAAGTTCGACACAAAAGAATCATTGATGCTTTAGAAGTGTCATGATTAGGTGGTAGAGCCTACCTTTACATGGATGACCTAGATAGATCCTTGTTGCATTTTGGCATCCATGTTCTCTATAATGAATTTAGGCTCGAGACTCGTTGTTAGTCATGTCACGATTAAGAGATTGAGCCTCATTCGTCTAATGCACCATCACTCTTGGCCTCACCCTTGGGACTCCCAAAATGAGCATGCTTTGTTGTCTTTAAAGATCGCTTTGAAATTCGAAAGCAACATCCAACGAGACTACATTTATGCTTTTCAATCTTGTCTGGATTAATTGAGAAAATTAACCTCCTGGAGTCTTCTTTAAGCCCTTTTCATACTCTTTAAACATGAAAATATTTCCAAGCAATATTGTTTCCTTTCATGCTCGCCAAACTCAAATTTGAAGGAACGTCTGTCCAGTGGTAGTTTACCCCTTTTTGGGTCCAGATGGTCAACTGTACGAATAAAGGTATACACTAGGAACTTCGATTCACTACAAGAGTATTCTCAGGTATAATTTTAACCCTTTTTCACGCCTGAGGGACTAAATTTATGAAAAAGGAAGATTCTCCTTGGATTTGGTTTATCACCTTTTTCGGGCCCTAGAGATTACTTACGAAAAAAAAAACCCCACGGAGTCCATAGTTAAGCTCTTTTCAGACTCCCTAAAATTGAAAAGATCATCGAGTGACCTTGTTCTTTCACACTCATTAAAGTGGTCCATAAGAATATCTACTGGCATGAGTTTACCCCTTTTTCCAACCTATGGATTATGGAGGGAAAATGTACACCTCGGGAGATTCGTCTCATCGGGAGAGTTCTCCTCAATCACATTTATACTTTTTCGAGCTAAGGGGACTAAATCCATAAAAAGGATGTGAGTCCATAGTTAATCTCTTTTCAGACTCATTAAAATTGAAAATATTTCCGAGTGATCTTGTCTTTGTCACACTCGTTAAAATGGTTTTGAATAGATGTCTTTTCGGTGCCATTTTACCCATTTTTCGAACCAACTATACTATTTCCGAAAAGGTACTCCTTGGAGTCTTCTTTTACGTTTTCTCAGACTCTTTAAACATGAAAAACTATCAAGCTTACCTTCTTTGGGATCGTTAAAAATACATCGAAGGGGGTTTCATTGTGTCTTTCTAATCGCATTTGCATATCTTCTTATTTGGCCTAATGTCGGCTCCATGTTTCTCTCAACCGAACCTTTGAAGCATGCCTTATACGCAAGCCTTGTAGAACTTTTCCTTTGCGACCTAACACATTGACCCATGGAGGAATTTTCCCCGAGTGTCCTTTTCCTGCACATGTCTCCTTTCTCTGAGCATCAGTGTGTTCCTTGTGCTTGGAACTAGTATGCTTTCTTGTGACACTCATTCCTCCTTTGTAACGTAACATTCTTTTATTCTTTTTCAAGCTCTTTAAAAAATTGAAAAGACAAAAAATCCAAAAAACCCAAAAAGAGGGGACAGGAAATAGATATTCTTTCTTGGCAGCATAATGAGTCTCCCTTGGACAAAGCTCATCCTTTCGTTTGTTCGTCAAGCATTGGGATCCAGTATGACCTTAGGAAGTTTTTCTCACTATATAGAGTTGTGTCCTCCTCTGTTTGGTTACTCTTCCAAAGACATGGAGAGTTTGTGTTGCCTCTTGCATCGTGAACTTATGTCATGTTGCCTGAGTATGATCATATTTCATGCTTTTGTCCAAAGGAAGTTTCACCCAAACTGAGTCAGACTTTGTGCAGTTTGTCTCTTGACCTCATGAGTTAGATATCCTAAAATTTCAGTCAAGTCTTGATTCAAAATCAACGAAGTTCTATGTCTAATCATCGAGATCCTCTTGTTTTTTCCCGACAAGCCATCGAAGACCTCTAGGTAGTGAAGTCATACACGCACATTGTACTCCTACCTAAGTTTTGAATATATTGAAGTTTTTACTTGATCTTTGAATGCCTCATCTCCAACCATCAACCATCATTGGCTTCTTGAAGATGAATACTCTACTTGTATATCTTTGATTTTAAGATGTAGATCCATTGTGTATTGCTCGCAGATACACTTTATATATCTATATGAAATGGATCTACAATGTATTTGATTGGCAGCCATGATTTATTTCATTCTGAGCATGGGTATGCCCACCTCAGAGAGACAATTTTTATTTTTGTAGATGGCACCTCCCGAACTCTAGTCCCGGGCTCACTCGTTTCGTACATTAGCAAAGATTTTGTAATGTATTTCAGCCATCACATGATCTTATGACCTCACACATTAGGGGCATTTGTTATAACCCTAAATTTCTCTACACGCGCATACCTAACCTTTGGCCCTCTTACTTGCATTTTTTGCCAAGCCATCACTGAGTTGCTCTTCTAAAAAACCCAATTTTTGGAATATGTACATGACCTACACCAATACTGCCTGCATACATACGCTTGCTTCACCACTACAACCTGTGTATGTATGCATGTTTCACCACTACAACCCACATATACTTGCAAAAGTTGCAAAAAATAAAAAGTTGCAAGGAATTCGTTGAGATTACGGGTTATTGGGTAGTTTCCCAACTAATCCACCGCCTATATCCCGCCACCCAATAGAATAACCATCATTTTCACATATAAAGGAGGTATTGGGGTATCATTTTACATATATACATAAGAACCGTGAAACTCTGCCCATTTCACATCCCCTTCTTGCCTAAGTAATTATATCCCTTTTGTGAGAATTGCCTCTGCATTTCCCAATTAGCCCTTCTTCCTCCATCAGAAACCCATTCACTTCCCAAGAAGAGATCAGAAGGTTGAGAGGAGAATCCATACAAAGGTTCACTTGGATCTTAGTGAAGAGGAGCCCGAACCAGGTTCATGGAGTAGTAGCCGGATTTGGTTGTAAAAGGTATAATCATTGAGTTATTAATAAAAGAAGTACTTTTCCTGTCCCAAATCATGGTGTATGGAATGATTTTAATGGTTTATGTTTTGATGTTCTAACATCTAAACTTAATTCATATATGGAATATCATGCTTGTCACTTTTTGTTTGTCTATCTTTGAATGCAGGCCATACTTGGGAGGAGATGTGCAGTCAACGAAGCCTTCAAGCACAAGGGGATCATCACCGGATGCGGAGTAGAGGTATAATTACCCGATATCTCTCATCTTTTCTTTTCTTGTATGAGTTTTGGTATGTTTGGGGTAGTTATAGAAGTAGTTGACTTTTAGATGGTTAATTGGTATTCCTACATTCTGAACCCTAGTGTAGTCATAAGGGGGTTTTCCCGCTATCACTCTTAGAGTGATAACATTTTTGGCGACATTGTCGGGGACGAAAGTGAAGATATCTTCCCTGGGAGAACGACAACGAAGAGATATAGCTTTGGATGGTGAACTAAAGATGGACACTTTAGACTACTTATCCTTCACCATGGTGACTCCACTGTTCAGAAATTCATAGGTGACTCCATTGGTTGAAGATCCAAAATGGCATCAGATGATCGGATGGAAGCCAATGTGGCTGCAAGGTTTGCTCCTTTCAAGTTTTTTGATATTCCTAGTTGCCCTAATACTATTCCTATCATATATGTGTGGGGAGATGACCTTCCACGGTTTAGAGAGAAGGATGAAGACAATCCTGCACATCATGTAATCAAATTTCATCAATACATGGACCAACTAAGTATACATCATGAAGATATATTGATGCAAATGTGCATTTATTAATTGGAAGGCTATGTAGGGAAATGGTATAAAACACTCCCTGCTTCTAATATTTCCTCTTTGAAGGACTTTCATTATGTTTTTTTATTCTCATTGCAAGATAATTTATCCATCTGAAAGACTTTTTGAGAATTGTTATGAGGGATATGCATCATATATCTAGGATTCAACAAGTGATTCCTCTAGCAGTGCAGATGAAGGAGATGATTGCAGTGAGTATGAAGATGAAGATTCATTACCAGATATATCTCCTTCTAGATATTTCATACAGCAAGAAGATTCTTAGCAATTTGATTTTGAAATTTCTAACAATGATTCTCTAGATGAAGAGGATGATTATGTTGAGGTTGAAGATGATTTATTGTCAATTGTATCGTTTCCTAATGTTTTACAGCATGCAGATTTTCAAAATTATGATATTGACAATGAAGATTTAGATGCATTTAGCATTAATCCAAATGTTTTAAATAGTGGTGATTGTGATACAGAAGTTGTCCCAAATCTCTTTGAAGATTAGATTGTTGATGATTATATGTAGAAATATTCAACCTTGTCATTAGGATTTCATAATGCACTTGCTCCACTTTATGATGTATATGAAGAAGACTTCGAAGTCCTTGATATAGATGTGGAAGGATATGACCAACATATTCATGAAGACATTCATCTCATTATCCATGAACAACTGAAGTCAGTGTATGGTAGTTATGCATCTAAAGGAAACATGGAAGAGGAGGATCAACTTGGTGATTCTCGTGTTGACATTGTTGTTGATGTTAACCAAGAAACTTTTTAGTAGGATCAAGATGATTTTGATACTTTTGATTTCCAACTCCCAGATGATGTTCATGCCCTCTTTTCAGTAGAAATGGAAGAGTACATCTTGATTAAGGAATCATATTTTTTCCTTCATCAACAATGTTTTCCAGAACAATTGAAGTTCTCTGATAAATCTCAAGATCCAGTTTCCACTTATATGGAGATAGTTTTTCCACAAGATCAAAGTTTTGAAGCTCTTGGAATTAGAGCAAATTGCAGTTGTAAGTATTGGCTGCCCAGTCGCTTTATGTTGCAACAATTTAATATTTTTTTCTTTAACTCATTAAGTTGCAAATGGATTGGCTACTCTGTAAATCCAGTGTTTTATTGGCTATATTGGCAATTTTATATTGCATGATCAACTTGTTTCTGTCGGTTAGAAGTAGGAGTAGGAAGTGTAGATAATAAGCTCGAGTAGTTGGTTTGCAACATTATGTTTTTAATAGTGTGTGTTCAGAGTTGAATAAAGTTGCAGAGATTTGACAGTGGTATAAATGACTCCATTAGCCCAATGGACTAGGCATTGTTGGCTTGGATTCAAAGGATCATTTATTTCATGGAAAATCATGCTTATGTCCAGTCAAAGGTTTTAGGTGATAGGTAAGTCCATTAGTCTACAAGTTCTTGGTAGCTCGTAGGGAGCATGCCATCCCCCATGGAGCCAAATGTTAGCACATGAATTTGCAATAGCAATTTTGGTCATTTCACAACAATAGTGAATTAGGAGTTTTTGCAATTCTCTTGTGAATTGTGAATTGTAGTTTTCCTGAAATTGGTGATTTGGTAGCACTTTTGGATTTGGTAGCACTTTCAGATTTCATAGCACCAAGAGTTCTTTGGTCATTCATAATTCCAAGTGGCCAAGATTGGTGCCATCTTACGCTATTGGCATAGTTAGCATATGAGCATTTCAGAAATTGCACAGTCATTACATAGGAGTGGCACTACGAAAATTGCATAATTACTTCACAGAATGGCGCTACGAAATGTGCATAATTGTTTTATAGTGGCGCTACGGAATTTCTTGTAGGGGTTACTGTTACGATTTTGATCATAAAACCCAAAATACGTAGTGGGTTTCTCTGAATTTTTTTGTGTAGGAATATGATATCCTTGTTGACTTGCTAACCAAATTTCAGACTGAGCCAGTTTGCAAATTGAGAGAAACAATTAAAACACTAGTGCGCTATGAAATGTGCTGCCAATTCTCTATTTTGCATAGCTTATTGGATATTCGCCTTGTTGGGAGGTTTCCACCTATCAAGGAATGTTTGAATGGTATCCTAGGAGTTTGTTGGACATGAGGGACATGTGTTCCATCTCCATATCAATCAAGATGACTTGTTTCAAAAGGCATTTATCATCATAGACAAAATCCCAAAAAAATAGGAATTTGTTAGGATTTTGTTGGAATCTTTTGTAACACGACTCCTAAATGGAGGAGGATCCTATGTAACTCCTTGGTTTCAACCTCCTTAGGGTATATAGATATTATTCACTATAAATAAAAGGGTTTTTGATGAGAAAAGGGTTGTATTCATGATCCAAGAGAGGAGAGAGCTAGAGGAGCAGTTTAGTTGCTCATTTGTAAGCCTAAGGGCATGTATTGTAGGAATTTCTGCCATTAGAGATTCATGAAAGTTGTGATACCAAAATGTTTTTATCTTTTTTCCATTCTTTCTTATCATCTTGCTTGAGTAATATTTACATATTTTGAAGATCAAAATCTTCTTTTGGTTAATGAAGTCATGAGTTGCAAAGGATTTGTGGTAATTGCTTGTTAATCATAGATTATTGTTCAAGCACTCTTTAATCTATATTACATAAAGGATCTATATTATGTGGATATTCTTATCTTTGTTTACCTTCTATTATTCTATCCATCTTTGCATAACCTTTTCATCTAGTAGGCAACTTGATTTATTGTGATCCATAGAATGTTATGACTCGATGCCCAATGGAATGTATTTGCAGCAGTATGATGTCCTCCCTTTTACTCTTTTCATTTTGATACACCTATTAAAACTATTTTAATCCATTTAAATTTCTATGTTACCAATATTACTCTCATTTGCAGTCTGAAGTGACTCTTGGAGTGATAACAGACACATTTGACATTTGATGATCAGTTGCAACAATGAAGACTTCATGATAGTACAGTGACAGATGGGTCAACATTGTGGATAGTTGAGTAGAAGATTCTTGGATAGTATGGACAGAGATGGATTCGTGAGATTCTTAGTAGTGGCTTAGCAATTGGAATCAATTGATCACAGAAAGGCAAGAAGTGAAAGGCACAACAAAATAGGGAAAGAGAAACCGTCAACAGAAGAAATATAATCAAAAAGATATTGTTGAACAATATGGGCCACATGGACACATCTGGATTCGTCAGAACACTTAGTAGGTTGGGACAGATATATGACAGTGGATGAGAGCATGGATTCAAAGATTGGTTCATATATTAGTTGAGAGATTGGTTCATAGATAAATTAACATTATCATAATGGATGATAATGACACATGAATATTTGAATGCTTATTCTTGAATGCTTTTCATATATGTCAGTTGATTACACAAGGAAGCACCAATGGAAAAAAAAATAAAAAAGGGAGCAGGTATAAGAAGCCCTACATGTCATCTACATGACATCTTGCAGAGAAATCAAGGGAGAGAAACAAAAGCAATAATATAGGTAGAAATATCATTCAAAGAAGTTGTCAGACAGAGAGGTAAGAACAAATGTATGATTCCAGGAGGAGAGGTTTCACAGATGCTTGGAGAGAGATCACAGAGGCATGATTCCAAGAGGAGTGATGGTCATAGGGGAAACATAAGAGATATGAATTCATTGTCACATCAAAGTGATACCCTTTTGTCAAAGGGGAATATATTATTCAGATGAGGGGAGAGAGAGTAATTAGAGGATTAGAAACATAGAGAAATATCAAAGGCATTTTAGACAGGGGGAGATGCCCCAAGGAGAGTTCAATCAGATGAAGTAGACCCAAAGGGAGATACCCTTTTCGATTGATGTCAAAGGGGAATATATAGAAACATTGACGAGGAGAGATGAAAATGTTTCCATGACTAAGTGTTTCCATCAATGTTGGTGTTGCCATCAATTCCAAAGGGGGATATTGTTGGACAGTTGGCTTAGGTTGATTGTGTTAAGCCCTAAATAGTGGCACATTACCCATTAATTGGGGCATATTACATTATTATTTTTATTTTATTTATGTCAGCTTGGGTTCATTAGTTGTAATTGTACTTCGTAGTCTCCTATATATACCAAGGAGACCTTTTCATTTGGCATCATCTTGTATTTGTAAATTTATATGGTGTATAAAGAGGTTTCCCCCTTGAAGAGGATTATTATCTTAAATTATCTCTTTGTCAAGGCGTTGAGTACTTATTTTGAGGTTTTTTATGCTATTTTGATATTTGGTTCTTAACATTTGGTATCAGAGCTCAAGGTCTTGGGGTAGCACTGTTACATCTGAGAAACCTTGGAATTTTCACTATAACTTCATTTTTTCAACGTTTCAGAAGGAAATCCATGGATGATATTTAGTATATGGATAATGGTACTTGGGGTTCAAATTTCAACTCCTAAGGCCTTATACGTTTGGAGATATATCCTATGTAAGATAGGGTTCTGGAATCATCATGAATTTAGTCATCCAGCAATTTTAGATATAACATTTTTTATGTGACATTTCAAACCCTAAAACTTGGAGGATATTCATATAAATTATCAAGGTAGTTGTGATAAAAATTTCAGCTTCTGGATCATCCTAATTTTGTAGATACACCCTGTGTAAGATAGGGTAGATGACTAGTCATATTAACTAGTCTCAAACATGTGTTTTGGGTAAAACACTAATATCTTCTTCAATGAGTATCCAAATTAGGTGAGACTAGTTGCATTGGATAATGAATAGTCTGTAGTATTTCTGGTGCAAGTTTCAGAATCAAATATTATATATTGTTATATTGGAACGCTTTACAAGTAAGCTCTCCTGGAAGGGACAAAAATTAGAAAGGTGTGGGGAAGTTACCATAACTTCCACTTGGTACATCCAATTTTGATCGGACCTATAGCATTGAGAGAAGACGTATCAAAGAACTACAAAATGAATTTTTTAGACCCAGAGGGGCCAAAATTTTGGAGATACAGCAGAAGAAATATCGTCTAGCAGAACCACCTTGAAATCAAGGTTTAAAAGTGGTACTTGGCCAACATGCCACCAAAAAAGGGAACTTCTACACCAAATAAACCTTCAGACAGTCCTACTTGGAATCTTGATGAAGGTGAAGAAATGTATAAGGACATAAATGATTTAAAAAAGAAGACAATAATAAAATATGAACTACAAGGGATGATGGATTCAAATGAAGTTAAGTTGGAGGCAATAATGGATACTAAGATGGATGGTTTAAAAAGGGAGATCATGGAAGGATTGAAATTTTTTCTAATAGAGAGTCCACCTGAAAGTGAAAATGTATCCCATGAAATTCATGATGAGGACACAAGGAAGATGAATCAAGACTTGAGAAACTCTAATTTTGGGTTGAAAACCAACCAATTTCCTAAGATCAATATGAGGAAGTTTGATGGAAAGGATCCAATCACATGGATACTTCAGATGGAGCAATTCTTTGATCTACATGATGTGCCACATGTTATCACTTTGTAAATTTGTTTGGCTAAGAAAACAAATGACAGAGGTAACCTACAGACCAACTTTAAGATTGGAAACTAGCCTTTCCAACCTAGTCAGGGCTCTCTTTGAGACTTAGTCTCTAACAAATAATGGCTATGAATTGTCGGCTAGATTTATAATGTTTGTGAAATGTTTCTGGTTTCATTGGAAAGGAAATACAGAACCTTGGGCCATGGAGTCGACCTCCTGAAAGAGAGAGAAATTAATGACTTGGTAGATGAAACTTTGAGAGGATAAAGTCTAAGAATGAAATGTTCTTTCAGTTCAAATGTCATTGTGTGTGGAGAAATAAATAGTACATGAAGCAACTCAGAGCACCATTAAATATGAATTCTAAATTACTTAGAAGAAAACACAAAGTTTAAATGGTCAAGTCTAAATCAACACGTGATGAATTCTAGACTTATTAAACGCTCCAATTTAAACAAAGGAAAGGCATGAATATACAGAAAATGAGAATTAAATACATAGATGAGGTCACAATACATCAAACGACCACCATTAGAATATTTTCATCAAAGCCTCAGGACTTCTGCATTATATTTCAATTGGATTCAAAGATTACATTCAATGGTATACTGTCTACACTACTTTTCCAACAAACCCGACTTACATTGAAAAGATACAATATAGAGAGAAAACAACGCCCCTTGGGCTGCTATGCCTCAAAATACCTCTCCTATAATTTTGGTTCTAGTTATTCCTTGCCAGATGACCTTTCAAATAGAGTTTACTAAATGGAAACATGATTGCACCCAATCATGTCATAACCGACGTCTTTGTTATGATCATCCAGTCATAAGTAATATTTGATCATCAGGAGGTGACACATCGACGTTTCCCCTTTGAGTGGTTTCCCAAATGATTGAGCACAATGTCAAAAACTCTGCCAACCATTGTAACAAGCTCTGGTTGTTATTGCATGATCACTATCTGTAGTATGCATGTGGCAAGTTGGTATGGAAGATGTTTGTTGGTTGTTGCTTGTGCACTCCAGGTGGGTTGAGGAATAACGCATCTCCTTCAAATATTTTCATGTGTTTCGCCTACACTTGTAATTCTCAATAAGCGAGTCTACAAACTTTGCGTGACGAATATCCACCACGCGGGTGCCTATCCAACTTCTTGTTTCTCGACAGGAAACATGACACGAGGGGAGAAATGTTTTCGTGCCACTTTCAAAAAATACAAAAATGGTGTCATGTCAATCATGCCTCTGGCCTCACCTACAATCTTAATACTTTTAGAGTTTTTCTAAGAGACCAGTTTCATCTTCTCCGATTCTTCACTTGTCTCCACAAGACCACATTCCCTTTTATATTTGTTTGAGAACTAGTAAGAGCCACGCAAACGTTTTCCATGGTCGGTCCACATTATTTGAAGTGATCTGTGATTCTTTCCTCTGACACCCTTTGTTCCTCACACAACTAAATGATTACATATTGTGCTTCTCTAAGTTGTCTTTTGAGCTAGTTTGTATTCCCCTCTTGGCTCTGTGACGTTATCATTTCCACAGCCCTTTCTACCAACTTCTTTCTCAATTCTCTGTTCTCCTGATACAATTCAACAATAGCGAGTTTTTCTGCTTCAGTTGTTGTGATGGCTCCTGAAACTCCATGTTTTTAGTGCCCGACCTTCTCTGTCATTCACTAATTCCCTTTCTTAAGCCTTCAACAGGTTCTAGTCGAACAACGTGCATGAGTAACTTCTCAATAGCAGATTGGGTGCACAGTTCACTGGGAGCTTGGGTCTCCTTGGACTTCTTGATCAACCTCGACCTGCCTCTTTTGTAGGGTGTTGGTTTCTGGGATGACAAGTCTTCTATTACCTTTCATTTTCCTATGGCCTCTTCCATTCTTTCCCCCATGCTGGGAAATGTTATTTCCCCCATGGGTAGAGGGAAGTATCCTTTGGGGTCCCTGGGGATATCGGCTGAAATTAGAAATGAATCCCAGTATTTGTCTAGTCATCTCAATTCCTCGACTATCAACAACTTAATCAATGGTATATGGAATAAGTTCTTCGTCATTTGGTCAACTTCGGCCTAGACTTTGTCTGCCATCCTTTCTAGGCTCCGATGCAAGAAGAAAGGTAAGTTCAAAGGCCCTTTCCTTGTGAAATGCATCAACAGCCTGATGTGATATGGGTATATTTTTTCAGACCTTCTTTTGCATGTGAAATACCTTCTAATCACCTTTAGGAGCTTCTGGAAAGGCTCTCAGAGATACCGACTCGAAACACCTACTCTGATTCTCCCATTTAGGTAGTTTGGCTTGATAAAGTCTTCATAGCATAATATGTCTAAAGGCATGCCCTTATACCACCTTTCACCGCACAGAGGGATCTCTATCGTGGCTGAAAGAGTTTCCTCCATCACTCGGAATGTGATTCCTGCAATGGTCATGCGGAACCTATTAAACCTGAGAGCGAACTATTCAACCAACTTTGTGTTGTATCTCGTTATCTTCTCACAATAGCGCATACACCAAACCTATTCAAAATATGCCCTGACATTTAGATATTCATTGATTAATTCCAAGTCCCAAGGTTTGGGCGTCACGGATCTACCACTTCGCTCATTTTTCCTTATGTCTTGGTATGTTTTCATGATGCAAATGTGTATTTTTTTCACACGCATGGTAATGAATGATATCACCCTATTTGCACAGAAAATGGAGAATGGTATACATCGCAGAGACCTGTCAGAATGACAGTGATATAACTTTGCACGACAAGCAAAAACAACTCTAAGAGTTCACTGCGTGGCCACTAGGCACTATGAAAACCTTCGGTGTGGAAGGAGATCGATGTTGTGATAAACAACAATGGTAGGCTCATCATAGTAGGGAAGCGCTAGAGAAAATTATGGCATCGTGGCAAGGCACTGAGATACTTGTAGTGAGACGGGGAATTTAGACATGAAAAGAGATGCAACATGGCAAGAAAGAGCTCCGAAGAAGAGAGGTTGACTGCGAGAAGAACTATCACCCAATGCACTAGCTTGCGGTGAAATCCAACTGAAAATGAAGGAGATGCGACAACTTGAGTGAACAGACTCAGAACGTAATCGATGGAAATCGGCTTTCCCATAGCGAAAAGTCTTAGGAATTGCAGGGAAAATCATAGACAACGAACAAACTCAGAAGATAAAGGAGAAACACACAGGGTGATTGGTATTTATACTTGGACGGGTGAGGGATGGAATCATGGAAGAGTACAATAAATCCATGGTGACGAGAAGTTTGGAAGTAGGCTGAATATTTTTGCAACAAACTCACATGACGAGTACACTTCGACGTGTGCAAAGTACATATGATAAGAGTTGCAGAGTATATGTGATATGAGCGCCATGATTTCTTAACCTTTATGACTTCATAATTAGGTGATGATGGTTGTTATATCCATCGATGTGACCTTTATTATAACAAATTTCCTTGACCTTTGGCACATAAATTCCTTCTTTCTGACAGGAATCAACCTTTTGTGAAAAGGACCATTACAAATCACACATGACCAATTATGACATCCTTTCCCAACTCCAAGGACCAGACCCACCACTTGTTGATTTCAACCCATTCATTATTCAGTAATTGAACTCACACGCTTCGACACATGAACTATGACTCATCTAGGACTGACACTTAATGAAAATATTACGGTGCTAACAACTAGCTCCAATGGGGATGCTATCCTCTCAGTGAGGTGGAAAAGAACAACATACCAGGTGCCTGACCATTGGGATTTATTTGATTGTAGACTCTAAAACAATAAAAAAGACTCATTCTAGAACTTCTTGACATAATTATGACCAGACTCATCATAAACTTAGGGCCTTCACTTCGGGCTTCAATTTTCTGCTGGCTACTGACTCGAAATGCCTTCTTTTAAAACATAAAAAATGGCTATTTACAATGACATGATCGACTGAAAAAGAGTTACTAAACCAAATAACGTTTAAGGAACCTACCATTCATAGGTCCCCCACTAGTGAGCTCTTCATTGAGATCTTGTAGAAAATATGCATTGTTCCCATGATACGTGACAATCATGAATGGCCACATCCAAATATGATCAAAATTTCCCTGTTTCCCTTTGTCTTCATTCCTCGCATCCCACTTTAGTACCAGATCATTTACTTTGAAATCCTCTTGCCTAGTTTGTTTGTCAAAAATATTCTTCATTCTGTCTTGGTGAAGCTGTGATTTGTTGAAAACTTTTTCCCTCATTTGTTGTGCATGAACTAATTGGTTTATCCTCCTTTTAGCATTGTTTGGTTCAACTTATTTCTATTGCAACAATATCATGACTAGCAATCCCAATAAAGTGGGGAAAATTTCCTTTGTGCCATATACAATTTGGGAAGGAGATGTGGAGATGGACTTTTTGGTAGTGATTATGTTGTCCCATAGTGCGTAGATAAGCTTCTTGTGCCAAGCCTTATTGTTTTCCTGCATGAATTTTTTAATAATCTTGGTTAAAGTTTTGTTGGATTATTCTACTAATCCATTACCCTGTGGGTAATAAGTTGTAGAATGTTCCAGGGTTATGTTGTAATTGTTACAAAAATTCTCCATCTTCTTAGACTTGAACGTCGTTGCATTGTCTGTGATGATGTTGACTGGGCAACCAAATCTAGACAAGATATTGGTCTCTAAAAACTGAATGATGACTGTGTCGGTAGCTTTCCTAGTGGGGACCTCTTTGATCTATTTGGTGAAGTAGTCTATGGTCGTTAGTATCCATCTATGATGAGATGAAGATGGTGGATGAATCTCTCCTATAAAATACAGACCCCATTGCATAAACGATGCTTCAACAGAGATAGTATTTAAAGGCAGGGGTTGCATCTTTCTTTTCCCATCTAATATTTGGCATTCGTGGCAACTGGAAACTTCCTTGTATACGTCCGCAAAAATACTGGGCCAATATAATCCCACCCTCAATATTTTTTGTGTGGTGGTATTCCAGTAATGATGCCCCCCATTGTCTCCTTTGTGAAACTCCTTGATATCTCGTTCTGTGTCTTCCTCCAACAAACAATTCAGCAAGATCCCTCTTGGATCCTTCCAATACAGAGAGTTTTCCAGGATGCAAAACTTATCCACTTTCAATTTCAAAAATTTGGCTTTGGTTTTTCTCAACCCTAGAGGATCTTTCAAATTACTCAACACATAAATAATGTCAACACACTAAGGTGAATCGATGAATTTTTGAGACACCTGCGAGATCGTTTGTTCTTGTGGTTTCTTTGATAGATCAACAATGAAATTTATTCCCAAAACATCAGATTTCAACTGTTCCATTAATTTTGCGAGCCCTTGACCCTTAATAAACTTTGTAGGCTTGATTTGGAGGTCATGTTCCAACATGACTATGATCCATTTACCCCTTCTCCCTTCAGGATCAGGCTGAGTCAGGATATCCTTGACGAAATTGCTAGGCACATAAGAAATGATGTGGGATTGCAGTATATAAGTCCCGAATTATTTGAGGGCCTTCACTTGTAGAAATTTTAATACAAATTATGTATTGGATGTATTCTCCTGATCTAACAATTATATGCCACTTTTAAATACAGAATCGCTTCTACAAATATTCTTACGGAATTTAAAACATGATCGCCACTTGCAATATCAAGAAGAAAGATCAATCACACATAACACAGATGTTTTATCAGAAAATCATAAAGATAAAAACCCCACTATCATATATTATGTATATATCATGGATCATGAAACAATCTCATACAAAACTCTAATCCAATATCTCTCAGTACAATATACAATCGTCTCACACTGTCATACAAAAATTGACAAATTCATGTGCCAATTTACTACCTCCAGACAGCCTGCCTCCTCTGCGCAATCCCTCCTGATGGAAAACTTGCAAATGATTAGAATTCCTCTTGTCTAGGATACACATTTCTCATGGGCACATCCACTGTGTGTGTGATTGCATGAGTGCACTTCACTCAAATCACAAATGATAACCAAATTGTCCCTTTCACTTGTTATCTCAACTGGATCTCCATTGGATATGACATGCATGTATTTAACAGTGGTAAATCTTCAGTTGCATGTGAGATCACTGATTGTGAATTAATTAATAATTAATTCACTGAACTCTCACTAGTGTAAGTTCAGTTACAACTAGTACAACTAAGATTAACTCACTTAACTGAGTTAAAATACTTCACAACTCACATAACTACACCTATAACTTTGTTACAACTTCAAGTCACTTAGTTACAACTAATTTGACTTCCATGTCCCACCAGTCAACCTTGGAACTCAAATTTCCTATAGCTAACTGATTTGCCATTTTAGTTAACTATTTTCAAGTAATTATGAGATAATAGATTAATATTTATTGTCCAATTTATTTAAGGGAAAAATAAATTAGACACACATTTCTTGTTGAATTTTCAACACTCCCTCTCAATAAGAAAGGGATTATCCTTCACCCCAATCCCGTCTCTATGGTATTTGAATTTGCTCCTGGTGAGCATCTTCGTCAGAATGTCTGGATCCTAATATTCCATAGGAATTTACTGAAGAAACATGATCTTCTGCTGCACAAAATCTCTGAGATGATGATACCAGATATCTATGTGCCTATATCTATCACGAAAAACAAGATTAATCGAGAGTTTAATGAAACTCTGATTATCACAATGAATCACTGCCGAATATAAATGAGAACCAAACAAGCCAACCAAGATCTTTCTCATCCAAATATCCTCACATGCAACTTGACTCATTGTCATGTATTCCTCTTCCGCTAAAGTGAGTGCCACAGATATCTATTTCCTGCTATACCAAGAAACAACTGTAGATCTGATACTAAAGATCCCCCTTGATGTGCTCATTCTGTCCGTTGGGCTGCCCGCCCAATCTGTATCTTTGAATCCATGCAAATTCACCTCATATGTCTGTCTGTACCATAAGACATACTCAGATGTGCCCCTCAGGTATCTCAGGACATGCTTACCTGCCTTCCAAAAGAGCTTGGTAGGCTTAACCATCGCTTGACTTAGTTGGTTAACCACATATAAAATGTCTGGTCTCGTGTTCACTAGATACATTAGCAAACCCAATAACTGTCAATAGATAGTAACATCCACTACCTCTCCAGAAGTAGCATCCTCTTTCCTCCAGTTTCCTAGGAGAGGAGTATCCATGGGTTTGCATCCCTCCATGTGAAACTTACCCAATATCTCCCTTGCATACTTGCCTTGAGACACAAAATGTTCACCATATCACTGCCATATTTCCAATCCAAGGAAATAATGAAGGAGGCCCATATCCTTCATCTCAAAATCCTTTGCAAGGTCCTCCTTGCATGAGTGTATCAGTTTCTCATCATCATTTAGTATTAAATCATCAACATAAATAACAATGATTAAAATCTTACCCTCCACCACTAATTTGTCGAATGGTCTTGGGTTGAGTCATACTCCTCCACCACTGCATCAACCCAAGTGGGATCCTGCACTGGTTCCTAAAAGGAATATGGTTCAGTCACAATGCATTTTCTCATGAAAGCCATGTATCCAGTAAATCGACCAGGAGACTATCTCTATCTGCACTGTGAAGTAGGGGCTCCTACATTCTGTGCAACATCTAGTCTCAATCTATCAGCTTTCATGGTGCACTTTCTGCCATTTCCGATGGATGGCTCTGCATGAGTGTCTTCCTCCACTCCATGAACCTCCTCATGTGGTTGATCCACATCTTGAGACTCATCTTTGGGAACCAACAGTTCCTCCTCTGCATGCAAGTATAGCTCCCTCTCAAGCGACAACCGCATGGCTTTCCCTTCATCGAATTTTATATCCCATCGCATAACAATTATCTTACATTTAGAAAAATACACACAATAATTATGGGGTGTTTTTGTGTACCCCAAAAATATCCCAACTTCAACAGTCGTTTCCATCTTCTTCCTGGCATCCTTGGTCACATGCACATAAACAGATGAGCCAAAAATATTAAAATGAGAAACATCAGGTTTCTTACCAATGAAAGATTTTTTAGGTGTACTCATGCCAAGTACTCTATGAGGACAATGATTTTGCACATAAACCGAAATATTGCATGCTTTCACCCACAAATGCATTGGTAGGCCCATGAAACATCGCTCGTGCTACACCCACGATCGTTCTATTCTTCCTCTCTGCGACCCCATTTTGTTGTGGGTTATGAGGCGCTATGAGTTCTCTTTGAATTCCTTCTTTGGTGCAGAAGTCTTTGAATTCATTAGAGATGTATTCTCCAAAATTATCTCTCCTCAGAGCCTTCACTTGCTTCCCCGAATCTTTCTCCACCAATGCTTTAAACTCACAGAACTTTGAGAATGTTTGATCCTTCTTCTGCATGAAGAAGATCTAGAATTTACGAGAAAATTCATCAACAAAAATAACATAATACTTATGTTTTGTTGTTGAAGCAACCGAGAATGGTCCACACACGTCTGTGTGAATTCTCTCTAGGATCACCGAAGCACAGTTCTCCTTTTCATGAAAGGTGGACTTTACATACTTCCCCATGGTGCAACCCTTACACTGATCTAACTGAGCAAGTGTTCCCATTGGAAGTCCAGTAGATATTTGTTGCATGATCTTCAAGGCTCCATGATGAAGATGGCCCAATCGTCTGTTCCATAATTCACCCTCATCTTGGCTCACCATTTTTTCTACCTTGCCCATCATGGCAGCACAACCATCTACCTCCAAAATGTAGAGATTTTTAACTTGAATCCCTATCCTCTTGACTTGAACCATTGTTTTATGTCACGAGAAAGCTTTTCCATCACTGAAAAAAATATCATAGCCTCTGTCCTCCAACATTGTGAATGAGACCAAGTTTTTCTTCAGACCTGGAACATGCATAACATATTTCAATTGAAATGGTTTACCTAAATCCCTCTGAAAGGTAATGGTACTAATTCCATTCGTACTGTATCGTCCATCGTCGCCCATATCTATATGTGTTAGCCCTTGACCAAGTTTTGGGAGAATATTGGTCATGTTGACCTATTTTGGACTTTGACAGCCTGTCGAAGGAGGAGCGCAAGACAGAGCAGAGATCACGGGATCTTAGCCCACTTTTGGGTCCTTTTTGGGTTTTTTGGAATATGTAATGGGATTGGGATGTCGACCCATGGGTTTTACCCATGCTTAGGCCTATTTTATAATGTATAAATAGATATCTAGGCATCTATGTAATGTGTGCTAAGTGCAAGTAAGGTCTGTAAGTGCTTTGTGCATGATTGTAAGAGACTTGCAGAGCTAAGTGCAAGTGGTTGTAACAAACGGTGGAAGGATTTGTACTATAAATCAAGGAAGAAGAATCAAGCAAGCTGAGCAAATCTTTTGTCCTATGCAGAGTAAGGGTTTTGAGGCTCTGTGCTTGTAACCTATTGAATAATCTAATAAAGAATAAGAGTTGGTGGACATAGCCCTAGGGTGGGAGTGAATCACGTAAACACTATGTTGTCTTGCTTCGTGCTTGTCTTAATGTGTTTATGTCTCCTCTTGCTAAGTGCTTGAGAGGATTAGATAGATCTGCTTATGCTTAGTGATAATGATGTGTAGAATGTTAGATCTGATATATATGAATATGCTCAGTTCTTGATCTACCAAATATGATCTATTTTACCTATGTTAAGTGCTTGAATATGCTAGATCATTGTAAATGCTGTGAAGCTCTGTTTTATCAGTGAAGTGGTTATTGATTACATATTGTGGAACTGACGGTGCTAAGTGATTTATTAAGTCGTATAATCATAGATATGTGTCCTAGATAAGGTTGCAAACACTTGAGTCTTACAACCACCCTTACCTCTACCTCGGGTGAGACTTCATCTGCTTCGCAGGTGTTGCCGAAAGGGACGATAGTTAGAGTTTTGTTGGTGTGTTGTTGTAGCGTTGAACCCCGGGTCTTCCCCTATGCCAAAATATGGTTTCGTTGGAAAAGTTACAAAAGGTTCCAGAGGAAACCTCGCAAAAAGAAAATTTTCTGAATTGGAGCTTCGTCGGGATATCATAATAGCGACACATGGCACTTCACCATGGTGAAGAAATATAGTTGTTGGAACTGATATATCCATTCGAATGCCACCCTGAATAGGTATAAAAGAATTTATAGCTCGACACCAAACCATTGGACCATGCCATAGAGGACATAGCAAAAGTTAATGAGGCTTCATACCCATTACAAGTGAACCGTTGCCGAGTTGCCTATTTATCCCATCGCACCATGCACAAAGAACACTTTTGCTAAATGAGAATTTGAGCCCCCAGACTAAGTGAGTTGTATACAGTGATCATTGCACTCTTGTTGTTTATTCTAGTGTAGTGTCTGAGTTAATCGTGACCCCGATAATTTTTAATCCCGAGCGCGTATGTCCGATGAGCTCATCGCAGGTGAAGAATCAATAACAAAAGTTCTCCTCGACTTGATGATTGACAATGTCATGTCGAAGAGAGGAGTGTCTATAGGTGTAAAACCATCATCGACGAGATGAATGCCAGACTCTCTGTCCACTTCTTGAGCCGGACCATCCCGACCAGTAGATGAAAAGTGAACTAAACACAGGGATGACCTCACGAACACTAAGTTGATTCTGAGCATATTACCCACTTATCTACCACCCTTGAGCAGTGCTATAAATCGTGACAACGCACCTAGAGACTTTGAGTACCCCTTGGTCATTGCATACCTCCCGAAGGGGATACGCACAATTCACGCAGATCAAGAAAATATTGCAGCGTTGAAGTTTAACGAATTCAACCTCAGTGATAGAAAGTTCTATAACATGCTCGCTCCACATAAATACCTGACCAAAACAAAGGGAAAGAATTCAAAGATTTTCCCTCAGTCATGGACCTAGAACCTCGTGTAGTCCACCCTGATGAATGTTATGAAGATTCCTCACTTCAGACGACACCAAGATGTGAATGCATGTGCTAAATTGTTGTTGTCTTGTTACCATGGAGGTTATATATGGTTAAATGATTACATAACAATGGATCCAACATTGATAAATCAGATCACGGGCTTGAGTATGCAAGGCTCTGACCCACAAGGATTTATACCCTAGAAAGATCATGGATCGTGCTCTCGCCCAGAAGATCAAAGACACTTATGGAGATGTCGAGAAGGGCACATGAGGCTACAAAGTAGCCTCTATCCAAAGTGGCACAGTGCACCTCGCCTGTCAATTATTCGCGGGGAAGTTAGTACGCAAGAATTGACCCACCCAAGTCACTGGTTTCGTATTCGACCTCGCAGGGAAGTGTGCAGAAGGACTTGAAATGAATTAGGTGAAGTACTTGGTAAACCAACTAGAACTCAACCACGGAGAAGAGAAATATCAAGAATACAAATTCCACTTCAATTGGATATTGATCATGATTACTTTCATCGCCTTGGAAATGTCGGAAGGTGTGACCTTCCCAGACATCGAACCCTTTGAACCATTGGTTGCGAAGTTTAGCACACTGTGGTATTCAACTAACATGAATAAATAGTGGCAGTCCAATGTTGTATTTCATGCATATTACAACTAGTTGAAGCTAGCTATACAGTCAGAGCCTCGCATGACTCCAAATACTCTCCACAGGTTTCAGCCTTTGATGAATTTCAGCGTGGAATGCCATTTCATTTATATCACAATGCATGATGATGGGCACAAGAAAAAACTTCAATCCTACTACAAGCTAACCGAGGAAGACTTGGAGGAGATCAGCAAGGACTGGTCGGTGGACCTCCTCATTCCAGCAGATCCTACGGAGATATCTGATATAGACAGTCCAAAAACTGTGCAAGATACACCTGGACCGAGCAAGATAAAGAAGACTGAAGAGATTCAGGATATAGATAGTACCTCAGTAAAGAATGCGTCCATCTCACTAGAGAAAGGAGGTAATGGCAAAGAGGTAGATGGCACAGAGGTCGAGAAAAATAAAGGTGAGGGCACACCGCCTAGAGAGGAGGAGCCCCCCTCGAAGAAAAAAAATGTTTCCCCCCTGAAGCCTTCGTCCCAGAAGAAAGTAAAATCAACCATGACCAAGTTCCAGACTTTCCTCACCACAGATGACTTCAATTTCATTATAGCCACCCTAAATGATGCTTCACTAGAGATAGCAGAAAATCAAGAGGCTAAGAAGGAGGAGGTGTTCAATTAGATTAAGAACGAGCTCCAAGGAGTGCAACAGGTATTATAGTTCAGTCGCACAGTCTCCACCGCGCCTCTGTCAACATGAACACCAAAAATGGGAGATGAGCCAACTCAAATCCACCGAATCGCTGACACAGTCAAAGCTCGCCTTTGACGATCTTAGGATGAAACAACACAAGCCACCTAGTGTTATAACCCTAATTTGCACCATACATGCTTACCTGGAATTAGGCCATCTTAGATCCCTTCTTTGCCAAAGCACTACTGAACAACTCTTTAAAAACCTCTTTTATAAGGGCCCACGCACCCTACTCCATTACTGCACACATGTACATGCTAGCTGACCCAAAACAACCTGCGTGTACCTACAAAAGCATAAAAAAATGAAAGTTGTCGACGAAACACACATCTTTGGGTGAGTTAATTGAAACTCCCGCCCATGCATGGCTGAGGGTTCGTCCAAATACCTAGATTCTTCTAGCCTATAAAAGAAGGGTTAGGGGTCCCATTTGGAGCAGGAGAATAAGAGTAAAGAAACTCTACCCAATTGCATATTCCCATTTTCCCAACCCTTTAGCCATCCTTGTGCAAAGAGAGATAGAAAGAAAAGAAGTTGGAGGACATTTGAAGAAGAGCCCAGGATTAGGTTCACAGAGCAGTGGCCGGTCTCGACATTTTAAGTTGAGTCATTAAAGTTAATAATAAAGAAATGATTTTCTCGTCCCACTATATGAGTTCTTCATAGTTTAGCGAATAAATGTTTGAATCTCTAACCCATTAGTCTGTAGAACAAATGCATGTAGAGTTTGTTTCTTGTTTTGTACGTAGGTCAGTCTTGAGAGGATAGCTACCAACAAGTGATCAAGCGTGAAGAAGGATCGACATCGAACGTCCGAAACAAGGTATGTTCATTTAACCATGTATTTGCTTAAAAGAAATGGGGATTAGGTCTGGGACGAAGGTAGAAAGTAGGATTATTTCAGTCTTATCTGCATGCATAATATAACCCTAAATGCTAGTCCATAGGGGGATTTCCCACCACAACAGAATTGGCGACCATACTGGGGATCGAACCCAGAATCTCTGGTTCTGCATGCCAGAATTGGCAACAATACTGGGGAAGTCTCTAGGGTTCCTGGGAATATTTTTGGGTATTTTTAAAAGACTAGTTTTCTTTCCTGTTCTTTAAAGTTTCGGAAAAGTCTGAGATAACAGAGATTCTGGTCATCCATACCAACTATCTCTATTTCTTTGCACGTGTGTATCCGCGCCCTAGTTTCCTACAACCCTCATGTAAACGCTAGCTGAAGAAGTAACAGTAGTGTGTATGATTCCAGAAAATATTTGAGGCAGTCATCCTCTTCCCTGTCATAATCAGTCATTCTTAGGGGTTTTCTGAAACTCTTTCTAGTCTTGGTTGTTTGCAGTCTATAGCTTAGGGTTCATCTCAGATTGGTTTGTTTTACGAATTTTTTCCTTACATTGTTTTCTTTTTTTTGTTAAAGAAAGTGTCTAAGCCTTCAAGAGATCTTGATTCTCAATATCAGTGGTCTCTTCCTGGTTTGGATTGTCTATTTTTATTTGTTTCATAGTTTTAGAGATACAAGCGGCCTGTATAAGGCCAACACACGTGTACACGCCCTCTGGCTCTACACAGCTCGCGTGCACATGCTTGTTGTTGAATTGTCAGCAGTGTGCTTGTGAAGGATAGTTTTTTTTTAGGGAGAGACAGTCATCCTTTCCCTTGACAAGATTTATACCTCTCAGGTTTTCGAATTTCTATCCTAGCAGTCAGTAGCTTAGGTTTGATCTTAGCCATAGCTTTCTTTTTTCATTTAAAAGTTTTCATCAAAATTTTCTTTAGGGTTTTTAGACAAGTGTGAGAGTCCCTTTTTAAGTTGCTAGTGTGTGATTTCTTGAAGTGATTCTTTGCGATCTGCGATTAGGCCAAAAGTTTTTCTTGGTTTTTGACTTGTTGATATTTTTCCTTTTTGCTTTGTGAGCATTCAAATAAAAAAAAAAAATTTCTTTCATTTCTTTGTTTGGTTGAAAAGTGTTGTTTTTCATTAGTAACCAAGGAAAAGTCTTTGCTTTCATAAGTTCTTGACAGTTTGATTAGATCATAAATAGCTCATAGTCAAGTGAAATCCTTCTTTGAGTTTGCTGATTCAAAAGATCTTAGAAAATTTTTAAATTTTTTTTTTTGAAAAGTTGTTGAAAATTTGCGTTAAGTGAAGGTTTTTGTTTCCAGCTTTTTGTTCATTTTTACTTTCATCTTTCAAAAATCACTGGTTTCACTTTCATACCCTTTGACATAAGACAAGCCATAAAATTAATGCTAAATCTAAAATTCATTAGACTTTTATGTTTGTAGGGTTAACCAACTAGTTCAGGATTAGGGCCTTGGATTAGGTTGGAGAGGAAACTCTTCAAGGCCATTAAAATCAAACATTGGATTATGAGTTAGGGAGTGTCCAAGTCCAGTATCGTGAAATTTATCTGGGACCCCCCTCTAACACAGGCGATAAAAATGAGGTCACATGCAGAAAGGTAGTGGAGATAACCCCTCCAAAGATGGACCAATCGTAGTGGAGAGCACATATAGAGGGCTTGTCTTGGGATTCCGTCGATTGCATTTTCCATGGAGTTTCGTGGGTATCGAATCCATTCGAGGTCCTCAGTTGTATTCTGGACCACTTTCTCTTGATACCCTTGATAGGTTTCAGGATCGATACCCTACTCATTGTGGTCTACTCGACTTTCGACTGTACCTGCCTGGTGACTGTTCGCGCGGTGGCAGCCTAGTTGCCTTTCTTTTTTAGGGACATACACAGGTGATTGCGGGGGTATACCACGGTACCTAGGATAGACATCGGGCCATGATTTGCAAATTATTCTCAAAGGGTGCTTCCATGTTTGAGTTTCACTTGCACAGGTAAGTTGCTCTAGTGTTGGTTGTTGTAACTGTTCTTCCAATTAATTTAGTGTTTGTCTGTCTTATCTTATAGGGAATTTTTCAGTGTGTGTTGTTTTTGAACGATTAGAATGCCCTAGAGTGCCTTTGATCTTCTCACATAGTGGAGGATCACGAGCTCCATGGTCACGAAGGCTTCTTGGTCTGCCGTCGGTTACACTAGAGCCACCCCCACCACCACTAAGGAGAAAGCTAGACCAACAAGGGTCTTTTGAAGCGATTGGGTCACAAGAAATTGTGCCCAACCAACATCCAGAGGAATCGACCATTTTAGACCTTGGAGCGAAAACTTCTGGTCTAGTTGAAACCTCCACCACTAATCTTACGGCACCCACCATCATATCGGTTCATCCTTACGAGTGCCAGACAATGTCACACGCAGCAATGGAAACAAATGTTGTTACTCCTTCTGGGAATTCTTCAATTCCCACTACGGTTGTCACCACAGGAGAGTTTCCACCTCCCAACCCACCATCATCAGTCCAAGACACCATGGTCTCGACTACCTCTATGTCGTACAGTGGTCTGATCCCGTCTCTGGTGGTGGCCACAACCCCTTTCACACCAAGTGCGATAGGCCCTCCGTTCTCATACGGGATGCCTAGTTCAGGTACGAGTCCTGTACTTTCCTACTCCACTTCATAGACTTCAGGTCTGGGGGCAAGGAACTCTAATGCTCCTTTGCAAGGCCACATGGGGGGTACTTCCACTCCTTTTAATGCTTTCCCTTATGGAGAAGGTCATATACCTCCTTCATCCCCTTCGCTCGGTGGCACTCACCAGCCTTCCGCCAGGCCACCTACACACCATAGTTTATTTGGAGCAGGGAGTCAAGGACCACCTTTGCATAATATTTTGGTAGGTTCGACACCATTTTCTTGGTTTGGTGCATTTGGTAACAACACCTTCTCATCCTCTGCTTTCCCAACTAGGGGCAATCTCGGTTTCAGACAACCTATTCCTATGCAGGGTACTATTCCTGCACAAGGGGCACACCCAGGAACTTATTCTGCATCAGGGCCTTGGAATTCTTGGTAGGGATCTGTTCCCTCATCAGGAATGTTGATCTGGGGTAATTCCTTTCACAATCAATGGAACCTCGAACAAAGTACTATGCCTATCCCCACGGGACCGACATGGGGCAACCCTTCCCAAAGTCCTTCGAATGTAATGCATGCCCAACCATCTATGTCCTATTTTGGAAATTAGTCGATGATGTCTCCTCACACACAAAATCCATACGTTGGCCATGGCCATGGTTTTTACCAGAACCCAGGCCAGCACCCAAAATTTTCCTAGCAACTTGGTGCCAGCCAAACTCCAGGCCCCTTTTTCCTAGGTTATCACCAACAACCCAAACTACCCTTCCTGGAAACCTTGCATTTGCTAGAATTGAAAAGGTTGTTGAATGACCCTATCTATCACGATACATGTTGGCCTCCTATGTTGATGAAGTTTCCTTTGGACATCCCAAACTTCAAAGCCAAGCCTAATGAAGATCCAGGATATCATGTGACTACCTTCCATCTTTGGTGCTCATCTAACTCGTTGAAAGACGACTCCGTACAATTGTGATTGTTTCAACGTACTCTCATTGGGAGTGCCACAAAATGGTACATTGAGCTCGATCGCTCAAGATACTCTTATTTTGGTGAACTTGTGATGGCTTTCCTAAACCATTTCCAGTTACCTATGAGATACGATGCTGGCACCGAATTTCTAGCCAATTTCTCACAAACAAAAGTAGACCATATCTATGATCACATCCAAGAATGGAGACACCGAAAGAGTTTAATTAAGGTACCAGTCCTACCAGTATTCCTGCTCTAGTGATTCCTTAAGTCTTTGGTCCCACAGTTATCCAAAGACGTCGCGATGTCGAGAGTATTTTTCGAAGAGGACACCATCATGAGATCTCAACAACTTGAGCTAATCTATTCTCAATCCGATTTATTATACGAGATCTTGCCAGATGTGCCATGCTCAAAACTTGATAAAACCAGACAGAGAGTTGGACCACATGCCGATGGTATTGTTGGTTCAGCACAAACAAAGCCCACTGAGCAATTAATGAAGCAGTTGCAATAGTTGTCTATACAACACATAGCGGCTAGCCAAACTACTGCTTTGGCTGCTCCCCCTACCAAAATGTTGGATGTACACACAGTGCAATCGACTAATCCAAAGGTCACCCAGCAAATGGAAGGAAAGAAAAAACAATGAAAGAAGGGTAAGGGGGATAAAAAACCTATCAATAATGCTTGCGGGGACAACACTGAGAAACAGAAGGTGAGGTATCCATGCAACTTGTGCATGGAAGACCACCTAACCCATCTATGTCCTCGGCTTGCAGAAGTCCAAAAGTTTGTGACGCAGCAATAGCCTGTTATGTTAACCAATCCATTTCAACATGGGCAAAATCTAACCCAAGCCTCTGCAAGCATGGAAGGGGGCAACCAAGGACCCTCTCCATCTTTAAACAACCCCGCATACGTGAATGTATATATGGTGGAGGGTGATGCTTTTATATCGACTAGAGCACATGACTATAGTAAACTAAGCACTTCTGAGAAGGGAAAAGAAGTCGAACTCCCATATCTTCCTCTACAGATTGAGATGATGTTGGGTGAAACAATGACATGCATCCCCAAAGGCACTTTCAAGAAAGATTCTCACAACCCAAATGCAAGGGTTACCCAGAACTATTCTGTGGTGGAAGATTTATCACAAACCCCTTGTGTGATGTCCACTTTGAAGGTCCTCCAAAGATGCCCTTCCCAGAGGAAAGCCTTGTTAACCGCTTTAGGATCTACCGAGAATTGTAATCCGGGTACAATCATGCTGGATACAACCGACTTAAAACCTCATCTGCCTTACCCATAAAAAAGTTTACTCAGAATATCTTCTGCACGATGGTTGATGAGGGCGCCTCAACATGTGTTATGTCATTGGCATGTTGGAAGGCCATTAGCTAGCCCGTTTTGTCTCTGTCACCTACTCTCCTCACTACTTTTGATGGTCATTCATTTCTACCACATGGTATCATTCCCTCTTTCCTTGTGTAGTTAGGAGGGAAGACCGTGTGTGTCGAGGTAGAAGTAGTTGACGCACCCCTCGACTATAACCTCTTGTTAGGGAGGAGTTGGACTTATGCCATGCAAGTTGTGGTTGTTACAGTTTTCCAGGTCTTGTTTTTTCCACATGAGGGCCATATTGTGACCATCGATCAATTGTCTTTCTCCCGACCTAACCCTTCATTGGGTGTGTCCGCGGTCCCGATGATTGATAATCCTCAACTAGGCATAGTCAATGTAGGGGTTTGTTTGTTCCCATCTTTGATGGGTACCTTCGATTACCTGCCCCCTCAAGGCGATGTCAAGTTCATAACCGACCACCATAAGGTTGAGATTTTCCAAGTTTCCTCATTTCACATGACTTACTTCGCCGATCCATGGATACTTCCTTCCCCATCGGCCATGATGGAGGAGACAGGGAATTTGGGCATGTCCATGCCCTTGTTCACAAATGAAGTAGCGTACTCTTTAGTCCAGCAAGCTTCAGCCAACCCAGATCCAACTCCTGCACAAGAGTTAGATATGCTTCTAGAGCCTATTTGGGCTCAGGTTTCTCTCACTGACACCGATTCATTAGACTTAGTCTTACCCTCTGATGAAGCAGTAATTGAAGCAATGACTAGTTTGAACAAACCCTGGGATGATATTCATCACAGATCATACTTCCTCCCATATTTAAGTAGAATTAAAGCTGGAGAATTCACTTTAACTATGACTGGAGATAGGTCTTGTCCTATCAATCCCTTAGATACACACGAGGTCTATGCTGAGGGTAATATGGAAACTATTACTGAAACGGTACCTAAAAATCTCTCTAGAACCCCTGACATCGTAGACAATGTTTTCGTCAGAGCATACTTCTCCCCCGAGAAGATACCTGGCATCGACCCACAAAGTGTCGATCATGAGCTAACTTTGTTGTTTTTTAAGCTAGCTTTGAGATAAAAAAGAAACATCTGGTGAGACTGCATTTATGTTTTTCGATCTCGTCTGGATTAACTGAGAAAAGTAACCTCTATGGGTCTTCTTTTAAGCCCTTTTCAGACCCTCTAAACATGAAAATATTGTCGAGCAATCTTGTGGCCCTTCATGATCGTTAAACTGAAATTCGAAGTCATGTCTATCCGACGGTAGTTTACCCCTTTTTCGGTCCAGACGGTCAACTGTACGAACAAAGGTATACTCTATGGAACTTCATTTCTCTAGAAGAGTACTCTCAGGTATCATTTTAACCCTTTTTCGAGCCTGAGGGACTAAACTCACAAAAAAGGAACCCCCTTGGAGTCCATAGTTAATCTCTTTTCAGACTCCCTAAAATTGAAAAGATCACCGAGTGACCTTATTCTTTCACACTCGTTAAACTGGTCCAAAAGAACATTCCTAATGGAGTCCATAGTTAATCTTTTTTCAGACTCCTTAAAAATGAAAAAATGGTCGAGTGATCTTGTCCTTATCACACTCGTTAAAATGGTTTTGAATAGACGTCTTGTCGGTGCTAGTTTACCCCTTTTTTGAATCGACTAGACTACCTTCAAAAAAGGTACCCCAATGGAGTCTCCTTTTACGTTTTTTCAGACTCTCTAAATATGAAAAACCGTCGAGCTTACCTTCTCTGGGCTCGTTAAACTTACATCGAAGGACATTACCATTGTTTGTTTTGTTAATCGCATTTGCATACTCGCGTCTTTGGCCTAATGCTGGCTCCATGTTGCTCTCAACTAAACCATCTGAAGCATGCCTTATATGCAAGCCCTGTAGCATTTTACCTCTGCGTCTTGACACCTTTGGCCCCTGGAGGATTTTTCTCGAGTGTCCTTTTATTGCATATGTCTCTTTGCCCTAAACATCCCTGTTTTTTGTGCGCTTGGAACTAGTATGTTTGCGACACTCGATTCTCCTTTGTAACGTAACATTCTTTTATTCTTTTTCCAAAAATATTGAAAAAGACAAAAAAATCAAATATACCCCCAAAAGAGGAAGGGAAAAGTATTTTCTTTATTAGCAGCATAATGAGTCTCCCTTGGACAAAGCACATTTGTCCATTTGTTCATCAAACCTTGGGATTTAATATGACCTTAGGAAGCTTTTCTCGCTACATAGAGTTGTGTCCTCCTCCATTTAGTTATTCTTCCAAACATATGGAGAGTTTGCCTCCTGCCTCGTAAACTTATGATTAATGCCTTGCTGCCTGAGTCCCATCATTTGTCGTGCTGTTGTCCAAGGGAAGTTTTTCACCAAGCCTGAATCGACCCCTCTACAGTTTGTCTCTTGCCTTCATACCCGACCATCCTGAATGTCCAATCAAGTCCTTGTTCGAAATCAATGAAGCCTTCAGTTTGATCATCAAGATTATCTAGTCCATGACCGACGAGCCATTGAAGACGTCTGGGTAGTGAATTTGTACACTCGTATTACACTCCTACCTTGAGTTTTGAATATTTTGAATTTGTTTCTCGAGCTCTAAAGTTCTCATCTCCAGCCATCAAGCCATATCAGCTTCTAGAAGATGGATACTCTATATGTATATCTTTTTGATTTTGAGATGTAGCTCTGCTGTGTATTGTTTGCGGCTACCCTTTATATAATTATTTGACATGGATCTACAGTGTATTTGATTGGTAGCCATGATTCTATTTTATCCCGAGCATTGGTATGCCCACCTCGGTGAGACATTTGTTATTTTGTAGATGATGCCTCTCGGTTCCTGGTCCCTGGGCTCACTTGTTAGGCACATCAGTAAATATTAGTAATGTATTTCAGCCATCAGATGCTCTTTTGACCTCACACATTAGGGGGCATCTGTTATAACCCTAATTTTCACCATACATTCTTACCTGGCATCAGGCCATCTCAGATCCCTTCTTTGCCAAAGCACTATTGAACAACTCTTTAAAAACCTCTTTTATAAGGGACCACACACCCTACTCCATTACTGCACATGTGTACATGCTAGCTGACCCAAAACAACATGCGTGTACCTACAAAAGCATGGAAAAAGGAAAGTTGTTGATGGAACACACAACTTTGGGCGAGTTAACTAAAACACCTGGCCATGCATGGCCGAGGGTTCATCCAAATACCTAGCTTCTTCTAGCCTATAAAAGAAGGGTTAGGGGTCCCATTTGGAGGAGGAGAATAAGAGTAAAGAAACTCTACCCAATTTCATATTCCCATTGTCCCAACCCTTTAGCCATCCTTGTGCAAAGAGAGATACAAAGCAAAGAAGTTGGAGGACATTTGAAGAGGATCCCAAGATCAGATTCATGGAGCAGTGGCCGGTCTTGACATTGTAAGTTGATTCATTAAAGTTAATAATAAATAAATTCTTTTCCCGTCCCACTATATGAGTTCTTCATAGTTTAGCGAATATATGTTTGAATCTCTAACCCATTAGTCTGTAGAACAAATGCATGTAGAGTTTGTTTCTTGTTTTGTATGCAGGTCAGTCTTGAGAGGATAGCTTCCAACCGGTGATCAAGCATGAAGAAGGATCGACATCGAATGTCCAGAACAAGGTATGTTTGTTTAACCATGCATTTTCTTAAAAGAAATGGGGATTAGGTCTGGGACGAAGGTAGAAAGTAGGATTCTTTCGGTCTTATCTGCATGCATAATATAACCCTAAATGCTAGTCCGTAGGGGGATTTCCCACCACAACACCCAGGATTTGGCACAAGTACAAGGTGACCTTGTAGAACAATGCAGTACTACAGAATGGGAAAATCTTTCTCTGCAAGCGAAGTGGGATGAAGATAAAGCACAAATTGAGCAAAGCAAGGAACAATTTCTCACAGAGAAAATCAAAGTAAAGGAAAGGGTTCATAGAGAACTTCTCTCTGTGATAGTCATAGAAGTAAAGACCGAAGAACGAGTTCCACAACAAGTGGAACAACTTGAAGAAGTGATCCAGCAGATTCAGCAGCACATAGAAAACTTGGAGCTCCGTACTGTGCCAGAGACTCCTCAAGATGTAAGACATCAAAGGGAAGCAACTGCTCGCAATGCAGTTGACAGATTAAAATCTCTTGCCTTGGAATGAAAGTAGCTGAGTAACCATAGTGCCCAGACATATGAGAATCTCACTGAGAATCTAGAGTTACATGCATTGGAGTCGTAACTCAAAGAAGAAAAGAAGCACACAGACATGCTACAGGCGCAGCTGAAGGCCCTTTAACCCATAGAAAGAATGAAGCGGTCTCAAGAGAAACCCACCACCCAACAACAAATCCATACAATTCAAAGCAAAGTGATGGAAGTCACTCAACGACTTCAACCAGTGCAAGAGAAGGCATACCAATTGTTCACAGAGGTTGAAAGCTGAGGAGCATAGCTAGAACAGGTTGTCATCACAGCAGAACAACACCTAGAAGGACCAGTGAACGACGTAGTGATCCAGGAGTTCACCGAGAAAGAGGTTGTAGCACAGTAGTAGGTCGAAGTAGCTCGAGCCAAGCTCGAGGTGTTCGAGGTAGAACTAATCAGACCAAAGTGACTCAAGACGAGTCATAGGTGAGTGGTGGGGGCCTGTTGTTCCTTGACCAATTTTTGGGATAATCTTGGTCATTTTGACCTATTTTGGACTTCGACAACCTATCGAAGGAGGAACGTAATATAGAGAGGATATCACGGGATCTCGACCCACTTTTGGGTCCTTTTTGGGTTTTTGGGAATATGTAATGGGATTGGGATGTCACCCCATGGGTTTTACCCATGCTTAGGCCTATTTTGTAATGTATAAATAGATATCTAGGCATCTATGATAGAGGGGCATCTATGTGATGTATGCTAAGTGCAAGTAATGTTTGTAAGTTCTTTGTGCATGATTGTAAGAGACCTGTAGAGCCAAGTGCAAGTGGTTGTAACAGATAGTGGAAGGCTTTGTGTTGTAACACAAGGAAGAAGGATCCAATGAGCTGTGCATATCTTCTGTCATGTGTGGAGTAATGGTTTTGAGGCTCTGTGCTTTTAACCTATTGAAGAAACTAATAAAGAATAAGAGTTAGTGGACGTAGCCCCAAGGTGGGGGTGAACCACGTAAACATTGTGTTGTCTTGCTTCGTTCTTGTCTTAATGTGTTTATGTCTCCTCTTTCTAAGTGCTTGACAGGATTAGATAGATATGCTTATGATTAGTGCTAATGATGTGTAGAATGTTAGATCTAATATATATGAATATGCTTAGTGATTGATCTACCAGATATGATCTATTTTACCTATGCTAAGTGCTTGAATATGCTAGATCATTGTAAATGTTGCGAAGCTCTGTTTTATCAATGAAGTGGTTATTGATTGCATATTGTGGAACTGACGGTGCTAATTTCTTTATTAAGTTATACAATCATAGATCTGTGTCCTAGATAAGGTTGCAGACACGTGAGTCTTGCAACCACCCCTGCCTCTACCTCGGTTAAGACTTCATCTGCTTCACAAGTGTTGCCAAAAGGGACGACAGTTAGGATTTTGTTGGTGCATTGTTGTAGCGTTGAACCCCGGTTCTGCCCCTATGCCAAAAATATGCATTTGGAGATCTTTCTCCTCCAAGTCACTGAAAATCTCCTTATCTCCCATCATGTGGAAGGAAGCGCCACTATCCAAATACCACATTGATCCCCATGCACTTGACGATATGCATCCGATAAAGGAGAATTCAAGTTCAAATTGCGAGGCAAGGGCCTCACCAGCTGTAGCTCCATCATTCTTCTTGTTCTTCTTCTTCTCTGGATAGTTAGTAGTGAGATGCCCATGTTCGTGACAGTAAAAACACTTCACTTTGGACAAATCTAGCTTCTTGCCTTTAGACTCGGATTTTGAATGGAATTTCTTCCCCTTCCCTTTTCTTGCCTTTGCATCCAAAGAAAAATCCTCTTCATCATCATTCTTTGATGAAGATCCATCTCTGGTGTTCTGCCTGAACTCCTCCTGCACTAGATCTGACCATAGTCGTTCCCAATATAGCAATTTTTCCCTTCCATTGACAGAGTCTTGATAACTATGACAACTCTTCGGAAGTCCTAGGAGTGCCAAGCTCATCAAATCATCATCAATGACTGTTATTCCCACACTCCCCAACTCATCCCGACATTGGACAAACTTCGTGAGATAATTTGGAATGGAGTCACCCTTCTCCATCTTGATCTTCCTGAGTTTATCTTTGAGCGCCAATTTCCTATGGTCATTGCTATCTTGGAATAGATCCGTCAAAGTATTCCACATTGCATGTGGTGTGGATTTCCCATGGAGGATTGAGACAATGTGGTCTCGTACTCCCTCCAACAGAATCCTCCTCGCCTTTTCCACTTTCTTTTTCCATGCATCAGGATTTGCAGCGTCTGCAGCATCTGGCTTAGGAACATATTTGTCAATGAATTCCTTCAAGCCATTCTCTTTGAGTGCTACCTCCATCCTATCCTTCCAAGAAATGTAGTTTGAGTTTCCCTCGAGTGCATACTCTAACCTCAATCCATTTAAATCCATTTCGATCTTGAATCAACTGTAGCACCAATAAATTCTTTTTACAAATTCGAATTCTATCCAATCACAAACTCAGCTTCTACAATATTCTGTGCTTTGATACCATGTAGAAATTTTAATACAAATTATGTATTTTCTGGATTCTCCTAATCTAACAATTATATGCCACTTTTAAATACATAATCACTTCTACAAATATTCTTGCGGAATTTAAAACACGATCGCCAATTGCAATATCAAGAAGAAAGATCAATCACACATAACACAAATGTTTTACCAGGAAAGCATAAATCTAAAAACCCCACTATCATATATTATGTATATATCATGGATCATGAAACAATATCATACAAAACTCTAATCCAAGAGCTCTCATTACAATATACAATCGTCTCACACTGTCATACAAAAATTGACAAATTCATGTGCCAATTTACTGCCTCCAAACAACTTGCCTCCTCTGCGCAATCCCTGTTGATGGAAAACCTGAAAATGATTCGAATTCCTCTTGCCTAGGCTATGCTTTGATCATGGGCACATCCACTATGTGTGTGATTGCATGAGTGCACTTCACTCAAATCACAACTGATAGCCAAATTGTCCCTTTCACCTATTATCTCAACTGGGTCTCCACTAGATCTAACATGCATGTAGTTAACAGTGGTAAATATTCAGTTGCATGTGAGACCACTGATTGTGAATTAATTAATAATTAATTCACTAAAATCTCACTAGTGTAAGTTCAGTTACAACTAGTACAACTGAGATTAACTCACTTAACTGAGTTAAACTACTTCACAACTCACATAACTACACTTATAACTTTGTTACAACTTCAAGTCACTTAGTTACAACTAATTCGACTTCCATGTCCCACCAGTCAACCTTTGAACTTGAGTTTCCTAGCTAACTGATTTTCCATTTCAGTTAACTATTTTCAAGTAATTATGAGATAATAGATTAATATTTATTGTCCAATTTATTTAAGGGAAAAATAAATTAGACATGCATTTCTTGTTGACTTTTCAACATCACCAAGGCATACACTTGTTTTTCCATGATATCATACCTTATTGGGGAGTGTAAATGTGTTGAACCTGTACATAATAGATCTATCTAAACAATAATACACACATTTGCAGAGAGAATTGGAGAAAGAAGGAGAATGAGAGAAATAATGAAAGAATTCTCATTAACCGTTATGAATAATGAATAATTTACACATGATATACTATGTATATCTCAATGAGCGCACATTGGAATTAAACCAATGTGCCATAGTGATGGTATAGAGTGATCTGGACACACACCAACACTTATGGGAGTGAACTTCCACCTAGTCTAGTCTATCGGGTAATTACGAGAGTGAACTACCACCTAGTTGAGTTAACTAGTCAACTAGTCTTCAGTTAACTGACTGAACAGAGAGTAGTGAGGAGTTAACTCAGGGAATCAATGCTAATGCACCATTTTGGTGATGATACTAAGGAAAGTTCGAATTAGGATGGTGATGATCCCAATGTTTCATGGTGATAAAACCAATGCAACATCTAAACTCAACTCAACTAGTCAAACTGAAGTGTCAACTGAAAGAGAATATTCTCCAGGTGGAATATTC